>PDGT01000013.1:6815691-6865824 GCA_003671415.1 Megathymus violae
ACTTGCTAATAGCTTAACTAACAGCTGTTTCAATGAATAAATAATTAATTAACGATCCTAAAAAGACAATTTTCAGACGCGACAGTACAGTATTAATACAAAATTGTTTTGTTACAAATAAAAATTCAAAGCGTTTTTGCGATAAATGTATAATGTTTGATCTGCTGTGTAAGTTAACTTTATTATTACCTAGGTGTGCCCGCGACTTTGTCCGCGTGGAATTTAACAAAAAAGTTATTTAATAGAAATAAAAGTAGCCTAAGTTACTCCTTATTACATCATCTACCTGTTAGTGAAAGTCCCGTCAAAATCGGTCCTGCCGTTTCAGTGATTAGCCGGAACAAACAGACAGACAGACAAAAATGGTAAAAAAGGTCAAACAGACACTCCAATTTTATTTATTAGTATAGATGAACGATATTGCGTATTATGTTGTTTTGTGTAATGAAAAATCTGTATTCAAGGAAAACTACACGGCTACTATTTACATAGCACTTAGCATTTAATGTTTGATCGATGGTATGGCTACTTAGTGATTCTATTAAATCTGAACAAGTGATACACGATGCCACACACTATATGCCTTCATGGATATATTTGGAGGAACGCCAAAAATAAGGAAAATTAACATGAAAATAGATTTATTTGTACAATATAAGCTTTCAAAATGTGTTGAATAGAGTCAATTAACATTTTTGAATACGAAAAATTACACTTAACGAAAAACAAAACAATTTTTAGGCAGTAAGATCAGTACCTGAATTGTAAATTGTGACCTAACATAATGAAAACTGAATATTCTAAGCACTAGTTTTCATTCATAATGGGTGACACAATCAGTAATTAGCGTTGCCTTCTCTTGCTGCCAAACTGCCAAAATACGTTTCAGCATACTTTTTATTAAATTCTCAATATAACTCCGTGGCATCTCAACTTTGTTACATTCTTCAGCCAATTCCGTTTTGAGGTCCTCTCGACTAGCTGGTGCTGGATTTCTTTGCTTAGATTATCCCAAACATGTTCTATCGAATTTGGTTCTGGCGAGTGTGCTAGCTTCCCCTAAAACTTACGATTCCGACCTCAATAAAATACTCCGATACTATTGTCGTAGTATAAGCATTAAAAGCAATCATCTTCGATGTCTAAAATGTCTATTACGTATTTTGCAGCAGTCAGGGACTGCAATTTCTACGATGTGTAGCTCCGAACGTGCCCCTAAGAAAATACCACCCCATATCATTACTGACCTTCCACTATAAGGCTTTCTTTCAACAATGTTACACTCAGCGTAACTCTTTCCGGGTCGTCTCCATCATCTGGCTTAAGACAGAATCTGGACTTATCAGTAAAGAATACTTTTTACTTTTCTCCAACCGTCATCATCCCAATTTCAGTGCGAACGAGCAAAGCTAGACCGAGATACTTAATGACCTACAGTGATCAAAGGGTCTCTGGCTGGCAAGTAGGCCTCTATACCAGCCAGTTTAAGTCTTCTTCTAAACGTTTTGGTGCTATCTGTCACTTGCCGAAGTTCGTGTAGCTTGTTCCATAGCCCGGATGGAGTCGAAGTGCGGTTTTTAAGGACACTCCTTACAATAAATCTGTCATCATTCTTTGTTATAACTATTTTGCGACCTTGTTCTTTACGGTCTTGTATACTCTCCAATTTGTCGGTAGCGTTTAACAGTGAAAAATATCACAGACATGGAAACTAATGTTTGAGCTACTTCATTGTGAGTGTAATAATTTTCAATTAAAATTACAGCTTTAGAGTATGTGAACAACGCTGTGATTCGGCAAAATCACTCAAACTTATCGAACGACCTTTTCCTTTCTCCTCCCTTCACAATATTTACAATCCTTTGTCAAAAAAAATTTTAAATTTGTTAAAAACTAAGCTCGCAAAATTTCATACAATTCATTACATTATTAAATAACAAGTATAATTGTATTAAAAATCTTCTTTGTTTAAATTACATTATATGGCCATAACAGCATAAGATAATATTTTATATTATTCTAACTTTACGTTCCTGTAAATATCTCTATGAGCATATTTATTTTGCTGAGAATGTGATTCGTAGTTACAGCAGGATCAGATAGGTAGCGCTGTATTTAAAATATGAACAAACTATTAATAACTGCATATTTCACGTGGTAATTTTTTTATAACAATAATGTTGTCCGGATAAATAATAATAATAAATAACATCATGGGAGAATATTACGATTTTTGTTAACTTACCTTTGGTTTTTTGAAGATATGCCAGCACTGATAGCATCTTCCTCTGTGAAATGTGGTAGGAACTTAGGCGGGGGGCGTGGTTTGTAATTCGGCGAGATCTCGGGTAAGGCCGATATCTCTAAGGCGGGAAGCGGCGCTAACTGTGCGTTGGGCGCTAGCAATGCAGCTGGTGTCAGCTGAAATAATAATTGAAAAAAAAAACTGAACGTTGAGCAATACATAACATTTTTATTTACTGACTTATAGTATAGGTGCAATAAGCAGCTTGTAAACCAAAATTTGATTATAAAAAAAAGAAAAAACGCACACAAAATAAAAAAATCCGTAAACTTCTCAGTAAAAGTCTCAATAGCCACGTGTCTCAGGTATAGGTATAGGTGTCATTTATATACATATAAATGTGGACGCACGATCATATAGGTGATTTAACTTATGAGGAGTCATCTATCTGTGCCATAAAAATTTGTTCCCGTCGGAAATTGAACCCAAAACTTCGTGGGGGTAGACATAGTCACACACGGGGTCGTCAGCATTGAGCCTGAGGATTGTGGTTTATAAAAGAAAAATAATGATCAACTCTTTGTCTTTATTGAGTTATTCATAAACCTCAAAATCTCCTAAGAAATTTTGTAACTAGCACATTTGGAGGATAAAATTAGAGATTAATTTAGTAGGTAGTCGTTTTCATTTTTAATTTGAATTTGTATATTTGATCTTTTGATTTAAAATATATAGAGTTAATGAATTTTCTAAAAGTTCTCTTGCTAGAGGTTGAAATACAAACATAAATTAAGGTAGCCTCACATGATGTTTATAATGAAGCAGAATTGCATGTTAAGGCATAAACCCATTATAAAAATCAAAAGACTAAATAGTGATAAAAAAATATATATTAAAAGTTGTTCGTCAATGCCACTTATGCCTAATTACTAATATAATTAATTACCAATAACAAATATGTGCACTGATAAACAAATAGGTATTCCAAAAACGTTTTTTGGACCTCTATATCCATAACAAAGCATACCTGCATTAAAAATATCGACATAATTCATTAATAGTTCTTTATTATTAGCACAGAAGATTTATTAAGTTTACTAGGTGCCTAAGGAACACCCGTTTTTATTGAAATTCTGACAATTATGAAAATTAACGGAGTATGACTGTCAGGGAGTCACTGCCCTAATTTATAACAGACAGGCTCAACACTATTTTCTAGGTTGTTATTCAAAATTGGGAGTATTACAGAACTTACTTCATCATTGCTGCCAGAATTGTTTGGAGAAAAACTGGTTTCTTTTGTAGAAGTAGATTTCTTTTTTGGTTTAGTAGGACTTATCATGCCAAGGGCTTCAGCAAAACTAGCACCTGTAATATATTATTTATAAAAGTCTTAGTTTACAGAAGACTCAATTAAAGACTGGAAGTATTGTGGAAGTTTCAAGACTTCTCAATATTGTGTTATTCATAACTATGTTTTTAAACTAGTATTAATTTACTTTGCAGGAATGCGCAAGCACAATGGATGATGGTGTATACTTTTATACATGCATAGATCCTCCCTCCCTCCCCCTTTATGGTGCTTGCCGATTGTTGCAAGTAAATTAATACTGATTTAATAACAATGAATTTCTGCAAAGTAACACCTGATACTATCAACTATATCATAACTATTCATAAATTTTGCGAAATCTGGCTATGTGAAACTGAATAATGGTTTTAAAAATCGATAAATGTGAGACTTATCACAAAGTTACTTCCACTTACTTTATAACATTTCTTATTTATTATATTACCTGAACCACAGTCAATTCCATCTTCACCATTCTCCTTCTGTATTTTTTTCTTTGGTATGTCTTTTGACTTACTATTACTAGATTTGCTGGATTTAGATGAATGTGAGGATTTCGAATGAGATTTTTTTCCCTTATCATCACTACTCTTCTTATGTTCATCCATTTTTTCACTCTTACTTCTATTAACACTTGTATTTGCACTAGTATCACTCGAAGATGAATGTTTTTTATCACTTTTATGACTATTCTCTTTGTCTTTAGAGGAACTATCCTTATCCTTTCCCTTTTCTTTACTAGATAAATGATGTTTATCTTTACTACTAGAGTACTCTTTGTCTTTTAATTTATGTTTATCACCAGATTTTTCAGATGAATGTTTATACTTGTCTTTTTCACTTTTTTCTTTATGACTTGAACTGCTATGCTTTTCTAATTTACTTGAACTTTTCTCAGAATTACTCTTATTTTTATCAGGGTTACTAGATTTATGTTTTTCTGAACTACTTCTATGTCTACTTGAAGACTCCTCTTTGTTTTCTTTTTTCGTTTTTTCTTTATGGTTGGACTTAAGTTCAGAATATTCTTTCTTTTGTAAACTGCTATCTTTCTCTTTTCTATGTTTTTCTGAACTAGACGATTTGTAATCTTTAGATGATTTGTCAGTTGTATGTTTCGATTCTAAATAACTATGCTTAGAATGTTCATCAGAATGTTTATGAGATTTTCCAGAAGACAATGAATCTTTTTTATGTTTTTCTTCACTGCTAGATTGCTTTGGTGACAGCATTTTAGGGTCAGTTTTAGATTTTTGAATTTTTGATTTGTTTTCTTCACATGATTCTGAATGCCTTGAATCACTGTCTCCATCTTCGTCACTGTGAGAAGAAACACTCTCAGCTTCAGTTTCTGATTGTTCCCTTTTTATTGAAACATGGGATATCTTTTCTTGTGCTTCATTCTGGGTGGTTAAATGTCTAGATTTTTTGACATTTGGTTCTCCTTCCTAAAATTAAGTGATTACTTAGATAAATTTCTTCATTCTCATCTATAATTTTGACCATATATAAGAATTATTTGATGACACCATAGCTCATGGTTATTCATATCCTACAGACATTAGTTTGTTTGCTCTAACTTATGCAAGTAGAAATAGCTATGTATATATTGATCTAGTGATAAAGTCAAAAAGAACCATATTCAATAGTGCCACACATATTTGTTTTAGCTAATTTTAAAACAAACTCTTAATCCATACTCAACCTGCTATATGGATGAATTTAAGTGTTTCTTATAGTCATACAAAGATCCAACTAATACTCACCTCACTGCTGTGATGTTTTCGTTTACCTCCACTGTAGTCACCATTCATATATTTGGAATGAGAATAACTTTCTTCTACATCTTCTATTCTATCCATTTTATTGTATTGGTTATGTTTACTGTCATAATCACTATCTTCTGGAGCTTTCCCATTTTTGTGACCATTACATGTTGAAGCTAAACACATACATGACCAAATAGTAGAAAATTTTCACTTGTTATAGATTTAAAAATGTCAATTAACAAATAATTGTAAACATGTAAAATAAATATCAAAATCTTTTGTCATCAACCATTAGTAAAACATGTTTGAGTTCAAAAGGATGACAGTTTGAGTGCCTAGAGCTTCATGGAAGCACTCTAATATCTGTACATAGGAAGTTCCTTATATTCTTATCTACCTATCTGATATACCTATTTGTTGCAAAAAAGGAATATAAGGAAAATTTTAATTTCAAGTGTTTCATTGTGTATAGAAACAATAACGGCTATTTAAATGTGTAGGTATTGTGTCATTTATAGTTTCACCTATTATTTAGATGTTCATTAGGTGGTGTTCTGTTTGCACTAAATTATAAGTAATATAGAACCAAACTTTATTTAGCATAGAGATATCACTAAACATGAATATGGTTAAAGAAAAAATTTATAGAAAATATGGAAGAATCATGTATGAAATGGTACAGAAACTGTGAGATAAAATAAGTAAACATTACAATTAAATTAACAGCCTCTCCAACATTTACACTTACTTGTAAATATTTCTTCTTCTTTTAATGTAAGTATATAAAATGTAGCTTAAATAAAGGTAAATTTATCCTGATAGTTTTAAAAAAAAATATTTATTTCATATCAAACAAACAACAGACTAATGAATTGAAAGGATAATTGAGAACAGATTATGTTGCAGGGCATGCAATGATTTATTCATTATAAATATAGTTAGAAATATTTAAGCTTAGTCTACATGCTGCACTCAAACTATATTAAGTCTTTGATCGCTCACGTAGGTTGTGTTCCTCTTCATGATCACTCTCTTCAGCTGCTACCATAAGTTTCCATTTATAGACTAATGCCCGAGCAGCTTTGCCAACATCTCCCGGTTCTTTACGGAGTGCATTTACTGTTCGACCCACGCCAGTTTCTTGTAAGTGCTGTACTGTCACTCCCAGATTAAATAATTTGTCAATACTTTTTAATATCTGGAATATTTAAAAATACTTAATTTGAGTTTTCTATTCTGCATTGAACTCTTATTTAATTGAGCACAAATTTATGAGATATCTGTGGTCAACAAGTTTGTTTTAAATATTCATACATTATATTATAAAGACAAAATACTTGTCAATAAATTGAACAAATCAAACGTTAAAACAATCCTTACCCCGCATATCGTACAGTAAAATTAAAATTTATGGTTACAGAAAATGTCACAAAAGATAATATAAAAATTGTTATTCCTTTATCTATTAAAATATTTCATCTTCAGATCTTTAAGAGATGAATATAATTTCATTAAAACAATGATTAGTTAAGTCGGGTTAAAGTTCAATTATTCTATAATGTTTGATTTGAATGTACAGCGAAATTCAATGAAATTGCTTTGATTATACTTTATACTTTTTAACTATACTTTACATATTTCAAGTTTAGAGGTATAAAGATAAATAGTATATATAACCGTAATATATAAAAATTATTGCCCATTGTACAAGCCTAATAATGAAATATAAATTAAAATTCATATTGTTAAAACTAAAAATATTACTGTGTCAGTATAGGTTCCACTGTAATACTACACTTACTTTTTGTTCGTCATTAGGATATTTCTCTATAGCATGCTGGTAATGTTTTACTAAATCTAAAATTGACGCCATTCTACACGTTTGGTAAAATGATTGTTTGTGTTAAAAAATGAACGCCAGCTGGTAAACGGGCACCATTTTTGCTACACTTTACAATGTATCTACTACACACATGTGTATGACGTATGTATTAATTAAGACCTAACGTAAAAAGGAACGTCCCAATTTCCCGTACAGTACAGATTAAATAAAAATAAACCTATTTTATTTTTAGAGTATGTATATCATCCCCGTAGAGCGAAAAGTCACCAAGTCCCGAAATGGCCAATTTGAGATTTAAATGTTAATTATTTTACCATTTCATTCTTTAAATATCTATCTGACTATCAACTTTGTAGCTGCCATAACTTTTGTTTTATGAAATGTTAAAAAATACGGAAGTCTATTAATTTGTTTGATTTTACTATTCCCTATTATTAAACCATTTTCGTTTATCATCGCTTTTATAATATAAACTCTGTTTTATTCTCGTCAAAACAAGGATAAATATGTAAGGATTGGTAATGAACAGAAAAAGTTATTTCAATTTATATTTTCTAAAACTTAAAACGCTCGTATCTCAAAACAATGTTTTTAGACATGATGATAGAAACTCTACGGGGGCGATATACCAGTCTGCCGTGATGTTAATCAATGTACTTTGTGATGTTCATACAGTAGACGGGAATTCGTTTAATTCTGATTAGTATCTCTAATGAGTCTGTGTTCTGCGTTAAAATGTTGTGAGCTAATAGTGTGACAATAGTATGGATATGTGTTTTTCAACATTAGTTCTTGTATGAGGATAAAATGTTGTGCTGTAAAATATAATGTCGTTTGTCAAAGAAATCTTCATTCGCTATCTATTTCTTTGTTTTCTATAAAATGTCACGTAACCTTTAATTAATGCTTTAGTATTCGTAAGCTCTTTGTGCGAATGTACATATAGCTATAGTATAATTGTGCCATCTATTATGGGACGGATAATAGTGATATCAAATATATAATAGGTTCCAAAACGGATATTCATTCCCCTAAATGTCTTTGAAAAAATTTAATTATTACATTACTATAAAATAATTTTAATACGATATTCAAAGTATATGCATTGTAACTTTCGTGTGCAGGGTCTTGCGGTCATTTGTCTTCTCGATATACAGACTAATGCTTTATAGATTTTATGTACTCTGTGGCTACAAGCGATGAAGACTCAGTTTATGTTTTAAAAATACATCAGTTGAGTAAATGTACTCTATAGTTTAATATTTTTACTTTTTTTTTCGCCGTGTAAGTTTTTTAAGCTGATTGAGAGTTTGAAGAAACAAAGTGTTGCCATAATATTTTATTTCTTATATCTTTGTAGAACGAGCTGCCATAATTTATATATTATTATTATAGCAGTAACATTGCCTAGTGGTTTGATTAAACGTCGGCCTCTCGAAAGACTCAATTCGAATTCTACACGCATCTTAAATTATGTGCGTATTAGAAATTATGTATCAAATAGGTTCCGGAGATTATCCTCCGCTTACACGCAAACTCACAAAATGCGCACTGTCTCTTTATAATATTAGTATATATTAGCATACATATATATTATACTAGATTAAAATTAAATGGACAGTAAATCGATGCAACGAAATTTTTAACATTGATACGAGTGTAATATATCTAAAATATAATTATTGTTAATTTATTTCCAACTAACAAATTCAATCGTTTCGCTTGATAATAGGTAGTAATATGGTTACTTACCTAATCATATTAAAATTTTCAAAAAGTACGAGTATGTAAAAGCTAGTTTCCTCCGAGCAGAATTAAAATGGCCAATTTGCTTTTAACATCATACTAGGGATGTTATGGATACGTAATTTCCTATCTAGATATATGAATAATATTTTATAGGTTTCAGTTAAGGTTACAAATAAGAAATTATTTCGGATTATCCGATAGTTTCGGATAATTTCGGTAACGGATATTAGATGAGTTAGGACTTGGAAAAATAATATAATGTATTTCCAAGGTTTGACTTCATTTTTAGGTTTTATGTGGTATTATAATCACAGAAAAAAAACAATAGTCTTAAAAATTATATAATAAAAACTGTCTAAAATGAGAACAACGCGGCTAGTGTATCAGCTCGGCCGGTGAAAACCTGTCATAACATGTTTTATTTAGACTCTGCTCCGAAACTTTTTCATCGGATTTGGTTACACTTTCTGATATATTTTTAATTTGGAAACCCGATAGTTTCGGATACGATTACAGAGCTCCATAACATCCCTGCATCAGACACAGTAGCCCTAGAAATAATTGCAATACATCGCTTATCTCAGCGGACATATAGGATTTAATTAACTTTTGGTCGCACATGCGCTGTTGCGGATGTCATCTCCGCAATTTACACTTACGTCGTGGGGGTCAGCAGGTCATCCTGCGCTAAGTGACTACGTGACTCTTCTCAGCGACTGCTACCTCGCTTATTTACCAACAGCAACAAACACCAAGCCTGGCTATATAATTTGCCCATTTGTCCCCTTCGCCACTTGCACTTTGACTTGACACCTTCGACATCGTTTTTCAAGTATCCGACTCGCTCTCAAAGCCATTATGAGCGTATGCCAGGCTTATATCAATACAGTAATAATTTACGTTTGCTACGAAAATCCTAGTAAAATATAGTTAAATCTAATGTATAACGCATAAATGTTGTTTATTTTAGATTAAGTTAGTCGACAGCTTAGATAAACTTTACTGTAGTAAAATTTGCTCATTTCATTTGTTTTTTTTAAATTCTACACTTCAGATGGCAATGAAAAAAGCAATATATTATATTTTTTTTTTTACTTTTTTCTAAACAAGGTTCTCTTTACATTGTTATTGAGGAATTAAAAAGTTTAGCTGCAGATCGCGTTTGGCGGAACACTAGTACATCCCGCTGCCTTTTCAACATCCTGTACATTTGTATATTGGATCATCGAGTCGAATTTTCCTTTAATTTCCTTAGAAAATTAGACGTGAAGACTGTCAATTACAGTTGGTAAGGGTTTGAGCTGTGAAGGCTCGAGTCAACTTGGTCGCAATTTGAACTCCGGGCGCGTGTGCAGATCAACAATAAGTAATCAAATTAATAAAAGTGTATTATTGTAACTACAATTTTTTTCGCAATTAGTTACTATGAAATATAGCATCTATTTTCAGGTTTCAAAATAACTGAAGAATAAACATTAATGTTTCAAGACTGTTTTTTTGTTGTGTTAGACCCAAAGAGCCATTAAATAGAAAAAATGGGCTAGTCAAAGTCGAAATACGAACGGCGACGGGCTTCACAGTCGGGATGAGTGCCACATAATAATACTATTTATATTATTAACATGACAAAACTATTTTTTTAGCATATAATGTAAAATATGTATCAAACTTTCTAAAACTTTTAAGTGAATGTGTTAACTATTAATTTAAGCAAAAAAGTTCTACATAACTTTGAAATCTTTAAAATTAACGAACACACTACACAGCGTCGCAGTTTTTGGACGTCAACGTGCGATGTTTCACAATTTAACTTGTTGAATGTTCACAATGGATCTATTATCTAGTTTATATCAATTCCGACAAGAGACCCAACAGGGTCCCAACAACATAGACACATAGATGTAATAACATAGACACGAGATACACAAGAATAGGCCATATAATGACCGACGTCCCTTCCCACGCGGTCACAGTTGACCCTGCTGCGTACCTCTGTTTCCCTGGTGCCGTGCGGAACATGACCAATCCTATGTCTCAGGGTCAGTACACGCCAAACGCTAATGTCGCCGTTATCTGTCCTCTCCAAAGCGTCCCGACTCCCGCTCGTTGTGTGGGAGCCAAGCCCTTAACTATTACGAGGCCATAAATCGACGGCATAAGACTAACAATACGCGAGAATGTGGGTAATATCACAGCATAAGAGTATTGCATGTATATGCAAACATTCCATGCTAGGGCTGGTTCCAGCTAGGTAACAAAGACCAGATATTCAATACTTTACAATAATCATAACCCAGACCAATTTGCATGTACGTATAGAATTCATAATATTTGAAATTTGTCACATTATTATCAGTCTCTCCCAAAACTACAAAATTATACTTTAAAATTATGATATTGCGTTTGTACTGTTTTAATCTAGAACTATGAGTACATATGGATGAATTTAAAAAGTATGACTCGTGGACCATGATCTGTATAGTTTTTACAAATGAAGCATTTTACCACATGTACACATGTAACTTAAATTTATCATTAACGTAAATGATTTCAAATGAATTAAAAATTTTTGCTCATCTATCTACATTAATAATAAAATTCTAACTGTACTGTCGCTTAGTGTACATGAACGATATATGAGAAAAAACATTATTACGGGCCTTTATTAACGTATCAGAAGCCAAAACAATAGTTGTTAGAATTTTTGTTTGTTTGTTTGTTTGTACGTTTCTTCCCGCTAAGCTCAGAAACGGTTTAACCGATTTGTTTTGCTTTTCAGTAATGTATTGCAGAAAGCGTCAATTAATACTTAAAATTTGTTTCATTGCAATCCGTCCATTAAAAAGTTATTAATTAGTTCAAAATAATGGAAGGCGTAGTTTTCCTGAAGTGAAGCGAGGGCAGTTTGCTAGTGTATAAATATAATTAAAATTCATACTTCACACCTCTGCTTTTTACTGGTACTGAGTGACACAAAACTAAGGTTCTTTTATCTAAAAAAATGTGTGTATGCACGTAAAAATAAAACTTCTTTGTCGTAACAAAATAAAAATAAGTTCAAAAATTTTATCCCGCGTGTTAACATTCTACGCTTGTAAGATTTACAAGCTAACAACAGATTACATTTATATATAGGCTGCTCAATCTCAGAACTCAGATATCGTGGAAACGAGACGATTATGTATGACACAAAGATAGGGAATACATCAATTTCCTTTAAACGAGCCTAGATGATGTGATGATTTTCAATTTAGATTCCACAACATGGGGAGTATTAACTTCTATAAATAACAGATGGTACTATTTGTAATATTATATGTTTGGTTTAGTGTCTTGTACATAGATGTGGCTTAATGATATTTATAAATAATAGTACTACAGAACATTATGTAATATTATGTACATATTTAACTAATACTGATAACTAATAATAAATGACGAATATTATGCACTATTCACCGCAAAGTAATATTTAAATATTTTTACGGTAGCTATATCAATTCTTATGAGCGTATAGTCTCTATCAACCAACAACAGGTCAATTTCTCAACGTTAAATATTATTTTAAATTTTACATATTGTATTTTTGTGTAGCTATCTTTGTGGTGTCAATTTTAGGTAACGGTATGCGCATGCATCGTCAAAAATTACTGTCATAACTTTTTCCAACCGTGCCAAAAGAAATAAAATTTCAAAACTCTTTTTTTTAGTTAGTTACTGTGGAGTCGTGTTGAATACGTGCTCAGGTTTTGCCATTTAGGTTATTTGCTAATAGATTCGAGCAGGCGTATTGTGCCCACCTATAATACCTACCATAGTAATAAAATTTATAATATTTTAATATAAATAATGATTTCTAATCGTAGCACAGTAGAAGGAAAGAAAGTAGTTTTTCTACGTTTATAGATCAAGATACTTTGCATTGCAATATGTGTATATTTTGACATTTAGGACACATTTTGCACACATAAATTTCTATGTTCAATTGTAAGTTCAGTGCGCGCCGCGTGATGGTTATCATTTGGGGATCACACTAACAAGTAAACGTAACCCGGCAGTAGGAGTCTCGGAGTCAGGACCGCTGGTACCGAATTCTATACATTACGGAAGCACAGAAAGCCTAATCTGCCTGCGCCGCGCCCGCAGATCGAGATATTTACTTGTATGCTAATGGAGGCCCTTACCGTGCGACTGCGCCGCGAACAACCTGAAACCTGATGTGATAATACCGAACGGTCGCCATATAGAGTGATACGAACACGGGAGATACACGTGTAGATAAAGACGATTGTCGGTCCACCGTAATAGAGACAAAGGGACAAGTCGTCATTCCGTTCCGGTACAGTACAGCTCCCTAACCGTTTTAAACTATAATAATAATTCCACTATAATAATTCTATTATCGCTCCTACACTGAACGTGCATGTTACATCGGGTTACGAACATACAAGTAGTCTTAAAAGGTAACTTGATTATGTTAATTAGAAAAAGATTTACTCAATATTCCAGTTCAACCACGTCTACTTCCTGAGTAGGCAGCTAACAAGTTGCAGTCTAGTAGAGTCCCGTCGGCCCGCCATGCCCAAGGCGCATGCGTTTGCTGTTTCTTATGATTCCAATGTTTACAAAATAAATTCCTGTTAAGAAGATCAATCAGTAGACTCGGTTGTTAGGAGGCAAGATTCAGGCAATTTGTCGAAAGGTCACCCAGCTCAATTATAACCCTCATTGACGAGCAGCTATACGAGGCGCGTTATAAATAATACACGCCTTTCTAGTCTTAACATATTGCAGTAATCAACTCGACTGTTATTTAAAAATTATTTGCTGCTATAACAGAGTTCACAACTTTAGTTCAGAGGAGCAATTAAATACAAGTTTTAACTTATTCCATATTTTTTTTATTTTTTATTATAACATAAAATAAATCAATGCTTGACAACAATCCCACTTGATGGTAAGTGGTAATTAAATCTAAGATTTTGAACTCATTACCTTATAAAAGTCTATTCATTCTCCTCTTGAAAACTCTCACACCATACATAGTAGGGAACAAACGCGGGCCAGGTATTCCAGTCCTTTGTAGTGTGCATGACAAATGACGACGCAAACCGCGTAGTCTGCCCAGGCGGGATTTTCACGACATAAGTACGGATTCTTGCAATACGTCGGGTTGTTCAATAGAGGAACGTCGATGGCGGAAATGTTTCGTACGATTCCTGCGCACACTCTGCACACTTTGCGTAAGAAAAAACAGTAAAATAAAAATATTATCAATACATTTTTCTGTGAATTTCTAATATTTAGAAAGGATTTCTAAAGTATTATCAAACTTTAATAGCGCTTTATCAAAATAACAATTCAAAAATAAGCATATACATAATGAAGTTTTTGCAAATCGGCTTAAACGTTTTTCTTGATAAGTATTAAAATTCATGTTAACAGATCCGTTAAAAGAATGAACATGATTTTTATAGTATGGTAAGTGGTTTCCATATTGGTTAATGCGTACAAGATGTTGTTACTCCTAAACTCCGTAACAATCATCCATGGATTCTTGATAAACGTCGCAATCTACTAGCAAACCCATAAAGGGAGAATCAATTTATTAGGGAGTTATAGCCTAACATGAGTTTTTGTTGCACGAAGGAGGAGGAGCTCTATATCCCGTTTAAATTAATGCTTCAATTTTGTTGGTTAAAATAAACAATTTAAATGTTTTACATCAACTAAAATTAAATATAATGTATTGAAACAGCTGTTCATGTGGCATGTTTAGCTTCAATTTCTGTATTTGCAGCTACAGCAATCAACAGGATTGTTAAAACTAACAACGGTAAGCAGCACGTTTCAATATAACTTTAGGCGGCATATATTTTTATTGAATAACTGGTAAAAATGCCTCGCTTAGAAAACCTACGCCTTACGCTTAGAAATAGCATTGTTTTAGTGCTATGTTTTTCTTGTTTTGTAAATCAAAAATATATTAATTTATAATATTGTTTATGAACTGACTGAAATGAAACGAACTTTAAACATCACTAGTGAAAACTTTAACGGAATCGGTTAAGCCGTTCCTGAGATGAGCGCGCACAAACGCACAGACAAAAAGACACGACGGCTGTCCCATTTCAAAACCTAGTATGGGACATTTTTTACAAAAATCGTTTTATTGCATAATCTTGTTAACCTAGGAAGTCACTACCAAATACAAAAACACCAACATCTTAAACTAACATGAAACCAGATATATTAAAAACCTAACCTAACCTAATTATCTTGTGTCAAATATTAAAGTTAGTAAGGGACCTAAAGTATGTAATATACACATATATTAAAATATTGTTAGTACTACGTTTTCATTATTTAGTATTTTATAAAACCAATAGCTATTTTTTTTACCTAAAATGAATACTTTTCATAGGCTGACCTTTTTCACGTGTATGCGCTCTCCTGTAAAATTTCGCTTTAAGTCCTTACTAGGTTTTGAAATGGGGCAGCCGACGAATTCTATTGTTTTCGGTTCTATTGCATTATTAAGGACCCTAACAACAGTTTTTCTCATAGGTAAATCCTGCATATACAAAAAACGATCCGTGATAATTTTATTATATTTTATCTAGAGATAAGGATCGTAAAAAGCTACACAACCAATTAATATAGCTTTAAATCACTCTGACCTCAGATGATCCAATATTAGTACTAATAACCTACGTCGTAATTCGTTTTTCAACTTGAGCCACGAATTGTAAATCACCCGATTCTCTCCATCCTCCTAAGGTTTCACACATTTTATCGTCAATTCTTATCCTTACTGTAGTTAGTTATTTATTAATTTTACTATTAGGTTCGACACAGATTATTTTGCAATATATATATTAATATATTACTGGTGGCCCGCCCGGACTTCGTTCGGGTTGAAAAATTCCTTATATTTACATGATATAATATAGCCTTTGTCCATTCGGAATAATGTCCCTTTTAATATATTAAAAGAATTTTTCTGATAGGTGCCGTGGTCCTGGAAATAAATTTCCGCATATACAATAACACAAAGTACGCATTCTCACGCATATTAGTGTACATTATAATTATATATTATTTCGGTTCATAGATATAACTATGACCACGAAAAATATTTTTATTTAATATTTTACATATTGAATGTTTTGTCATTATATAAATATAATGTTATCTGAATATGACGAAATTCAATCGAGGTGTTCAGAAGATAAACGGTCACTAACAATCGCACCAATAATTATAATGTAAAGTTTGCTTGAAAATTCTATAATCGATGTTATTAAATTTCCATCTACGTTATTATTTGCTGTAAACAATGATACTTAAGTACTTTAATGGAACGTTGTAAATATCCGTACAATGAATACAGTTTAAGTAACCCAATAATTTCTACTCACACGGTTTAAGGGCCTTGCAATGGAGCTGATGATGCCGCGAAATCCAACGATAGATAAGTGCAATTTTCCATCGCAACCAGGTTCAATTGTAATTTTCATTACGTGGCCCAGAGGTCCGCGACCTACTCTAATTAGCTTGAATGCTTATGATTAAACGGCACGGTCACGATTCGTCGATTTACGTCAAATCCATTGCAGTTTTCGCTCGATAAGGTGAACATCCGTCAAGAGCGTTGCTTACTAACAGAAATATTAATTTTGTTCTCGTCCGTTATGAACAAATTCATAATGAATCTCAGACGGCTCGAACCAGAGCGTAGTACCAATTTACGTAGTCGAATACTTTAGTTACTGAAGCTATATATATATATGTGGTTGCCGAAGGGTGTTTTGAGGGGAATCAAGATTTCCGTGGCGTCGTTGACGTAATGGCTCGAAGTCTCGAGGCAAGGCAAGGCGTATCTTTACCAATATGCTTCGAAATAAGGAATGCATTATGGCGCTCAGATCAACTTGCCGTCGTTCAGCTCACTGGTTAGCTTATTTTACGGCGACTTTAAATTAGTCTCAATTGTTCGTACTTGGTGAAGTAGATGGCATATTATAAGCCTGTAAGATATATGTATGTCCTTACATATTTCGATTAATATAGAGTAATAAAATTGATACACCTCCAGCCTAGTTGGTAGAGACTGCATGCCGAGTGGGAGGTTTGGGGTTCATATTTTTGTGACAAAGGAATGATAGATCCCGGGGCGCGAATGTTAGTAATGCCTTAAAGAGTATTATGCAGGTAAGCGCAGAATTTTAGTTCAAGGATATAATTGTTTGAAAGTTTACGTTCCTTAATGTTTTTATATAGGTAATGAGCATACGATTCTAACTGCAAAAGTTCCTGGTAAAACGTTATTGTCGACAGTATGTAACAGGTTAAAATAATTAATAAATAACATAATAATTGCCACCGTAACCTGCAAGGTAACGAGCATATTTATTGGAAGTCATACACGGTACGGTAGACGCAAGTAAACTATTTTGATAGTTAGGGATTTAAGTTTATGACTGTTAATAAAGTATGTACAACATGCAAACCTGTTAATTTTTCTGAAAGATTAGATTTAAGTAGGTAACTTTGTACATCGGTGCAGGCAGTTTTACCTTACTCGTCAGAAGTAGAATTAAATTTGTGATGGAATAAAAACGGGATTGGTCTTATCTCTAAGAGTGCTACTAGCGTCTTTCCCTTGTAGTATTTTCTATATTATTATTAGTTATTTGACAAAAACTAGATAGGATTCGGAAGTTATGATTGCAAAGTACTTTTATTAGTAACTATTATTATTACGAGAAAAATTTCCTGAAATCGGTCGTAGGGGAAGTAGTTGGAGATCGCGCATCACATTTATAAAATTATTATAACTAGGGATGGCCTGGTAGTCGACATTCGGTTTTTAATTTTTTTATTGTTAACACTAAATATCATTAATGGCTACCTAATTAAACAAAAAGAAATGAAGTCGGTTGACAGACAAGATAAAGTGGTATTGAACTGTTTTGTCTATATATGTATAGACAATATATGGAACAACCACATCCGAAACAATTTATATTAATTTATATCAGGCATTTAAATTTAAATTTTGTATCATTTTATTGCTTTGGGATAGTTTTTTCTCATTGTGTGAATTTAAAATCCGATAATTATTTATTGCATTAGCTATAGAAGAGCAGCCAAAACATTATAAGCTTCGTAAGAGAATGTACATGCTAAATATCATTTCTTACTCTGCAGGAAGAGATCCAGTTCCCGTGCCGAAAAATACAACAAAATGTTACAAATTAGCCAAGTAACATCGTAATGTATTGTATTTAGTTAAGTGAAGTCTTTTTTTATATTTTAATAGGCGATAATCGAGAAAACGGATCATCTATGAGTAAGTGTCCGCCGCCATCAAAGCGGAAGCTCTTCGAATATGTAACCGAAATACATAAAAATTATTTCATGGTTGATTTTACAAGGAGAGTGTAAGTTTGCCAGACGGGTCGAAAACCCTATCACTATGTATGAGTACCGTTGGAATTAACCTGGGTGACACAGAGCAGCGGCTATCGAAGGACTTAATGCACAGATGCTTCACGAGCAGGAGGCTTGGGTTGGACTCTAGGATGGATAAAGTTCCTTATATCATCGAATTAAATATTCGATGTACGTTTTTTATAACCTAATCTTCGTCCTGTGTTCAATTTTTCGGCAGATATGATCCAAATCTATAAACTATTTATGTACAAAAGTGATGATGTATTTGAATTAATTACGAAACTGAGATCAAATCATACAATACATCTACATACCATGATACATATGTATGTATTTACTAACTACTATTTTTAGCGATTTTTGTAATTTTGTCCGAAAATGGTGTGTTGTCCATGACTGGAGCTAGTACCTTATAACGTTCTCACAGCAGTCACAGTTGCTATCAATGCTCGTCACAATTCTTACCAATACAGGTGTTCTTCCAAGTCTGAATGAGACTAGGTGCAATGAAGTTGATGTAGGTCGTGGTGTGCGCCCTTGCGGTTCTAGGGCTTATGTACTTTACTGACCGTGTCGCGTCGCGAGGGTCCTCTCGACGTCCGGTTGCCGGCCGAGTGTTTGTACAGCCCCATCTCGAGAATCTCAATGCGCTCAATAGGTCGCGGGTATTCTCGATAGTCTCATTCCGATTAGGGTTACCATTTAATTTGTAATAATTGAAGAAAAGTATGGAATTTTCAAGATTGTGACAACTAGAAGTTTATTGTTTAACGTTCAGACTGACATTATTGAATGTACCGACCTGCACAGTTTAAGATTAATTGTTTTTAATACTTTTAAAAATTAACACAACAATAATTATTCTTTTACTGTTAGGGACATATAAAATAAACGTCAAAATTCTGGGTAGATTTAACGGGTTGCACACTGCCTGCCAATGATCAGGTTCTCGATCAACTCATACTACCCAAACAGTGCTGCAATTCTGTAATTTCAGAAATCAAACTCTCAGCTGACTCCCCGTGAGATCATTGTCATAGTAAATAAATATTATGGTTAATGTAACCATTGGAACTTAACTTATTGGAACTTCTGTCGATGTTGAATCTGATTCTGAATTTTGAATTACGTTCTGATGATGTCGAATGTGATATCGATTCTGTTTTATATCGATATCTCAACCATCTATTAGTAGAAGTCAAGTAAGTACCTTAATAGTAAACTTTGATGGCATTAAGTGGATTTCGTCGAGATGACCTTCGGGGCTTGTCAGACTTTGATCTCAGCTAATCTAACAACGAAATGTCTAAAAGAAACTTCTTTGATAGCAGTCAAGATCGCTTGATATTTTGGTCCAACTCGTCGTCATCGTTCATCGTTCGTATCACGAAATTGTCCCGTTGTTAAATAGCTCTCGCAAATTATGAAAATCGAAACCTGCAGTCCTTCATGTTAGGAGTGAGCAGAAACATAAATAAGGAGTTTATTAATCTGTTTGTCTGTTATAGCACCACACGTAACCTATTGTACAGATAAAATTGATACTTGACTAGTAAGTCAAGAAGTCCAGCAGGACTAAGGTCAAAATATAAAGAAAGAAAGAAAACCGTTTATTCCACATAAAGCAGCGAATAACAAAAAAGAATACTTATAAAAAGAAAGGAATTAAAACGATAACAATAAAAGATGCTGCCTTATGCGAAAAACGAATGCACTCAACTTTGCTGTGGCGGTGCTAAAGCCGCAACGCTGGTTTTCAGTGCATCCGTCTGCGACGCATAGTTCGAGTGCTGGCAAAATTGGACTATACTGTCAATAAATAATTAAAACTACTTAAAACTATGACCGAACAACAAAAGGTACCAAAGCCACAAAGAAAATGTTGGTAAAGTGAAGCAAAGAGGGTACTGGGGTCACAATAAAAACAATATATACATTTGAGGGAAGAGAAAAAGCCTTAAGTAACTAAATAACTTCTCAATCTTAGTACAAATATACACAGCACGTTACAGCATAAACATTTGTGTATATCAGTATCTACCTATGCACTGATAGTTAAGGATAATTTTTTCAAAGCACGGCGATGGCACCCCCCGAATCAGCTGTGCGCGCTGTGATACCGATGTTAGGTAGGTATATCTAGTTATACTGTAGTAATAATTTCACGTTGTTATTACAACGCAAAAAAACGAATAGCAGTACAAGTCAACATGCGAATACTGTTATTTTATTTTGCATATCGGTTTCCGGACGCCTATTGATAGGAGTCGATTGGTCTTGGGCCCGGTAGAGAAATCTGATATTGGCTCGTTCATCAGAGAAAAACATCTCACCCGTAATGATGCAGGTACCTACATCCGTCAAGATTCTATCTCGAAGAAATAAATTAATGAATAAAACACGGTCGTGCGTGCTGTGGACGTGCCATGACGTTGCACATAACACATTACAATTATTTGTCTGTGAACAAACAAGGTGATTACACGTTGGTATCTAACAATTTTAAGATATAATGTAATGTTTAAAAAATCAGGACCGATTGGTATGTGGACGTTAACTAACCGAGGTTAGAATCGTGCGACTGATGTCAATTATACTCACCTAAAGTAAACGTACTTAAATAACAGGTCAATGAATCGTGTACTTTAAATTAGCGCTCTTTTTGTAAGTAGTAACCGCACATTTAAATCATAACTTTTATGGTATTTACTAGTTTGGACGATTTTTTCGATGTCATATTCTGCTAATGATTCCAAGATTTCACAACTATGGCGTAGAATTAGTAATATTTCCCGGCGTTGAGCACTGTCTTGTCGGCCATTGGCGGTTTCAGAGAACAGCAGAATAATGCTATAATTTTGCAAATCATACTCACTATTGATTCCGCGATGTGATCATTATGGTGGTAAGTAAGTAACCATTTACTATGGGAAAGTTTACCATAATAATTTCTATTGATTATCGATGTTTAAACCATTTATTATTTGTGGGATAACAGAAATATCTCGCAGATGTTACGCTTCTCATGTAAGGTAAGTGCTGCAATTCCAAAACACCACAAAAGAAACACAAATTTACCTGAAGCATCCTGCTTCACGTTAAAATTAGCTGACTGTAGTCCAGATCGCAACCAGAAACATTATAACCTTATTAGTAATCAGTGCCCTGTTTAGGCTGCTTCTCCTTCACATGCCTAGTCCAAATTAACATCAATAGGAAAATCCATAAATTAAAATATTATGACAGCATGTCGCGTACACTTTTGCTAAACGTGCAAAGATTGATCATATGTATATCTCATTGGAATGTACATTATTTAATACCTACGTCAATTTCATACTTTAGTGGTGATTGGAAGATTAATTTGCAATAAAAATATAGACTAGGCAATAGTTATCGATTTCAACGTTCATACCATAGAACCAATATCATATATATCAATAGAATAATTGATATTTGTCTTACAGGACTTTCGGAAATCGGTTTTATTCTAATAAAATGTTACCTTTGTATCTTTTTAGTATCTCTGCAATGTAAAAACGAATGTATTATTGATTTACCATCATCCGGTAAGGGTTCTTGTTGTTGTTGTTTCCTCATCAGGTCCGAAGACCATCTCGATAATATACATTACAGTTACGCAAATCTCATCTAAATGATTACAGTTACACTCTCCCTATATATATATATATATATATATATATATATATATATATTGCTTGTTTGAAGTCGATTCAATACGGAAATTAAAAAGTGTTAAAAACATTGCTTTTTTAAATGTTTAAAGAACCTTATTGCAGTAGTATGATTTGGACGAATATTTTCAAATAATTCGTTGGAAATGGTTAAAAAAATAAAACTGCTAAATTCTGTGATGTAAAATATTTATTACAATATAGACAACAGTCTTTGTCAAAGCTAAAGTGTAATAAATTTATCTTCTATGTTAACACATACAACTTACCTACATACACACTGTAGCGACGATTCATATGAAAAAATCATATATTAATATAAATATAGTAAATAATTAAATCGAGCTTTCATATGTACATTTCTTTGCATAAAACATTTAATAAATATACATAAGTACTGCTATGAAAGGCACAATTTTAATCCACATATTTATCTATATTCATTTAACTCATTGATGTTATAAGACTTATATAATGTGAAGCAGAAGTTAGGAGTGATAGAGATAAATATCGCAAAATGAGATTTTTAAGATAGGATTTTTTTCTAAGAGTTTTTTACTTATCGAAGGGCAACTGTTACAGAAGTATAAAAATTGTAGCCACGACTTAATATCAATAATTATATATGCATGTATAAAATGATAACGAGCTATGCCCTTATTGTACACAAATACTTACTTACAATATTGTTGAGTATGTAACCCTAATCTAACAAAACAATAAATTGTGTTTGTACTAAGAACTTTTTATGCAAAAATAAAAGTACTTAGTGTTACTAGATGATGAAAGAAAATGGCTTGAGAACAGGCGACATATTATTCATAATATCTATATAGGTAGATACAACTATTTCCCTCAGGGTATTGTATTGAGAACCGGACAACTAAATCTACGATGCTATAACAAGCTATTGTAGCGTCCTCCTTACCATGCAGGTAAATGAAATATCTTACACAGACAACAACTACCTGTTCTAATAAGTTTTGACGAATATTTACATTTTCCTCATCCATTAACTATTTGAAATTCGGCTCTATACGAAATGTTACCCTCGTTCATTCTAAGAATCATTTTGCTATGTATCTAATTTGTGCATAAAAAAAAAGATAAAAATTGACTAGCTCAGCATGGCCGGCCGTAAGTAATTTCAACGAATAACAAAACGGATCGCTACAAACAAAACCTTCACCGACTATGACATGTTATTTTGGCAAGAATAATGTTGACGAAGCTAGATACGTAGGTGCGCATTGTGCGCAAGCGACCGTTATTATTAGCCATCGAGAGCGCGGCTCGCGGGCTAACGAAGCGTAATCTTATATTATGCTACGGCACCAGATTAGGTGTTTTTTCGATCGGATTCCTGGCGCAGGCGTCGCAGTAGTTTCGGGTAATTAAGCGGTCGGCTATACGTGTAATTACATGTGAAAATGGCGCTCGGTAAACGGCGCGGGGTCGTTGGACCGTGGTCTAAAAAACGCGAGGATAAAAACGTTCGATAAAAAGTGGGCAAGCGTGTCTGTCAAAACACAGGGATTATGAATGTGTCGCCTGCGGCTCTCTCGTCGGCTCCAGAGTCCATATAGCGGGCGGCGGGCGGTAGTGATCTGACATTGTGTGCTAATGAGAACCCGGGACTGCAGGTGGCCTCAGATCGCCTCGTCCTAACGCATCGTTCGATTGCAAACAATCGAGTCGACAGCGACAGTTTTACACATTTAGTTGGCATCGTAGTTTAGGGCAAGATACCATTGAAACCAAATGATCTGTCTTATTAATTGTAACTAAGTCGATAAACGATAGTTATGTGTTCACAAAGGTCGTAAAAATACGGGTCGTAATCCGTTTGTAATAATAATAATGAACGCTCACACACTCACAGTGATACTTAGAATTCCCTGTGTTAGGGTTGGTATGGACATATATAAATTAGACAACACAAAGACCCGCGACACGAGAATGAATATTTATCTGTTACATAAATGTTAATTTACTCCAAAAATCGAATCCGAGCCACTTCAGTGTACAACAGCACTACAGGGTCGTATATAGGAAGCATACAATGTGATAATTTGATGTGAAGCATTGTTTAACATCAGAACTTAGTTCAGGGTGAATTTAGTTACGGAAGATAACAAGAATACGCCAGCAAACTCCTGACAAATATGCGATCCTACTACAGTAACCCAAATCACTTCTGGCAACCGTTCACGTATCAAACAACTTTACGATTAAAATAATTTGCAATAATAATAACATCTTCCGACTTCCGACATTGTTAGGCACTCACCAGGCACAGTAACACGTACGCGTACACCATAGTTAAAAAACGACTACATAAGTCTACGTACTTTGAAGGGTTTTGTTGACGGAATGATTAATTGAGATTTTATCGACTGCAATAGTATGTTGGTGCTTTATTGAGTAACTCAATTTTTTTTCTGGATATTTTTTTATTGCCAGTCTAAATAGTTTAATTAAAATGATCAGTAACTTTAATAAAGAAAAGTTAGTACACTCTCCGGAACTTCGAAGTCCTATTCATAGATGCAACACCACCACACATCCACACATCAACTGTAATTTTATTTTTATCTACTACTTGAATGTATGAAGTGCCACTTTCGACTCCCAATATATCTTATATGTAGTTTTACTATTTCATTGTATAGTAGAACATACTTTTTAAATTTCGGGTAAAACGGGTTCCGAATACGAGTTTACCGACGGACGGACATTAAATCTAAGGGTTCCGATTTTACAATGTCGCTACGGAATCCTAAACTGTGGTGACAGCCAAAATTATACTTACTGTCATATGTATGTACCTTTTATGTCTTATCCTTATATTTTAATTATGGGTCAATACGAACTCAGTGGTTCGCTAATGTTAAACAATTTTCCTCATACGGGCCTCCTGGAAGATACCAGTATGGATTAATTCTACACTTTTAGAAACGTACTGCCATGAGTATTTTATTCAATAAGTAATTAAAATAATAAATAAAAGCACATATCTTCACACAAGACTTGTGAAACGAATGCATAAGTATTTACAAACAAGACATCATATAAACACCCATCACCTGCCTGTATGTTTACCATTAGAATGAGATTTTTTGTAAATGTACAAATATATATATATATATATTTTCTGTTTATTTATCTTAGATTTAAAGAATCAAATATGTAGTTAAACACGTTGTTTTGTGTTTGGGGTATTTATTAAAGTGAAGACGATGATAAAAATGAGTGTATTATAAGCCCACGAAGTATCGATAATCGATGTTCAAACACACTGTACATGTGATCCAATTGCCGCACGTCTCAGTCGCTCGCTGTAAAATGCCATTTTTCAAGTAAAACAATTAACATAACCATTACTAATACCAACGTTACAATACGATCATATCGTAGTGTTAACAAACCACGGTACCAATCAAATACAAATAAATACATAGAGAAGCACATATAACAACATTGCCCAGACTACACAATAATCTACAAAAATCTTAATAGAAAAGGTTATTCAAACAGAGTCCTTAGCATGATTAGTAATTATAGGTAACCAAGTTATCAGTTCCCAGTTAATTTCAAAAACAGCCTTAAATAAACCAATGGATACTGAGTGACAATGGTACAGTATCAAAATTTAATGGAGTGTTTTATTAATAAAATAAATTCAATACATCGTTCAGAATACTAATATATGAATTAAATTGTATTTAGAACTTTAGTGTATAGATTTGTTTGCATTGCTGCCCTCGAACGACATAGAATGCAGCACTAATAGAAGGATATAAAGGTAAATTTGCGGGTAGACAATTATTCTACTAGTTGTAATATGTACTGCAAATCAAATGTGATACTATATTGAGATCTATTAATTTAAAAAAGACTCCAACAGTATTTATAAATAATGTAATATTAATTTACCGTGATCATTATTATTATGGATAAATAAATGTTCGATATGTCACGTGACATTGAGCACCAATCAAGAGTGAGTGAGCGTGTGACAGGTATGCAGGAGGATTGTACTGGTAGATTCATACTGTTTAAGGGTTGGTATTTCTTCATGTCATTAGACATATACGAACCACTTGATGGTAACTGAACATCGGTGGTCATTCACATACATCAAGGTAATTATCGACGCATTGATATCTATGAAAAATATGGTGAATCCATTTCAAACACCTAAATGGCTTAATTTAGTTAACCGATTTAATTGACTGCTAATTTCAGCGAATCAGCTGTCATTGTTTTAGTTTGGTGACGTCACAGCCGACGTCTGGACAGCTTCCAGCGATTTGCGTATGAACCTGTGGTATAAATTATTATCAATGTGTTTCTCCATGACTGTAATAGGCACGGACAATATTGTATGCTAAGTTAAATTCTCAAATAAATTTAAAATGACGGAACAAATTAATCACTCATAAAATGATTGGAAACATATTTAACTTACATAAAATATTGCACACAATAGTACAAAACTTCGGAATTTGGACTTTAAATCTAAGGGTATGGAAATCAATATCTGAAAATCAATTAAGAGAAATATAAAGAGTATTCACAAAAAATTTAACCTTCATTAAGAGAACACCTTTCTCTTCGTTTGATTCTGACTTGCACGTATTGACTACTACGGTGATAAAATTGGTGTCAACATAACATTCGATATACAATATATTATGCAATAATAAAATATTATACATAATTAACAACCACCGAACTGTGTTTGCTTAACATTATGAAAATCAGTCAACTACTACATGTTTTGATTCAAATATTATTATGTTTCAACAATAATTACCAAAATGTATAAAAAAAGATACATAAAAATGGTGAAAGTGCGCTTAGTTTATTATTAAAAGTTAACCCTTCATTCTACTTATATATCACCGTTCTTTCAATATCCACTATCAATCCAACATCAAAAAGAATCTTGCAGATCAAAGCAGGCATGAAACAAAACTTGTATTGTAAAAACGACAATATATTATTCCTACCTGGCTCAAAGCATCGAACGGCCACAGTTGCAAAAAGCCTACACTCAAAAAATTTACAAAAATCAAAACGCTTGCTCCTCTCCTGCGATTCGTATAATAGCACCTCTTTCTTATAAATAAAATAAACACCATTCATTTGTATTTACAAATACAGATTACAAAGGATTTCAACATGTTATTGTTTAGAACGACATATCAATAAGTTATAGATTTAATATAAATTTGTTGGAATTGCACGGTTGGATTTCAAATAAATGTCAATCACATGTTTGTTTTTGTATCCGTGTCGAAAGCGCACGATACGTTTACGCAAATTTGTGAAGTATGTCTGTTGTGATGATACCCTTTAGGAAATCGAAAACTTCTGCACCGTCGCCTTCCACACAGGAGCTGTCTGATGCTTGAGTGACCTGAAAATAAAGTGAGTGTTGTGTTATAAAAGAAATATAACGCACCTGAGAGTTGGCGAACGGAGAAAATTGTCTTTCTTTTTCACACATGTACCTATTTTTCCGCTATAACAGTTAACGTAAAATGTTGCCAGTTTCAGAAGATAATATTTGCGCTCTATTATCATAGCCTTAAGTCGCTGTGATGAAAATATAGATCGCAGATAAATATCTCTGATTTACAATGATAGCTACGATAAATACTCCTAGTACGATAAATACTCCTAGATATCCAATTTATTATAATCTACTAACGCTTTGGTTTCACATTAAAATAACACAATAAAACTATTTATTAAGCACTTAACAAAAATTTAATTCTAACTCTTATATCCCATTCCGCACGATCTGTCATTTGCATTAAAAAAGTAACCAAAATATTGATCCATAATATAGATAAGAATAACTTATGCTCGTAAATATGTCAAGTATCATCTTATTACGTCCAGTGGTTTTCACATCAAGCCGTACCCGACAGAGAAACAGAAAAAAATAATTAAAATCAGCGAGTGTCATCTATGTTAACGAAGCATATTCGTATAAAAAAAATCATGTACAGATTCGAAAGGGGTTGATCCTTTACAGGTTTATTATTAACAGATGTCAGTCTATCAATAGATCACCACTACCTCCAATAGGTCTTTTGAGTTGTTAAAGTAAAGGAAATAGTGTTGTGGACTATACTATCGACCGTGAGTAACCGATGCGAGATTCAAGAGCTACAAATCTTACCGATGTATCCGCGAACATCAGACCTACTCGTACTATACATAATTTTGCCACCGTAAACCATATTGAAATTGACACATCTAGTGTAGTGTAACCGTTATTTAACTGTGCTCATATATTTGTATATCACAGTACTATATCAAATCGAATCGGAGCTTTGGATTTATATCGTTCGTTAGTAGATTGCCGACATTTATTCGCTGTTAGATATCGATGTTTATTGTCACGAACATACTCGTATTTCCTTACGAATATCAACATGCCCAAACCGTTTATTTCGTGGAGAACGAACACCGTTAATATTCGACAAACATACACGTAACGTAACTTACATGCAATTTGCAGAACTAGATATCTAAGTTAACATCGAATAACGTTAAACGAGTGTAATAACGACCAAATTACTGGAAAGTTACACCCAAACGATATAATAATTGGCTCACGAACGCATGTAGATAATTCAATCATGATAAACTATTTGCCGGAGGGCAAATTGCCTCCTTTAGTTGTTTATTACAAAAATGAGAAAAAAGTTGACACCGTTTTTTTGTACAGGAGATAGTATCAGAAAAAGTACAATGAGTAGGACATGGATAATGAATGTGTACCGTGTCCATTGTTGGCGATTTCTCTTGGCGGCTCGCTAAAACCGCTGCAGCCGCCGCCTCCACTCAACACTACCTAACATGTAAGACCACCGGCCTTATAACAGCAATGTCTACAAAAAATGTAATTATTCCTAGAACGGTAACACTAAATTGGTCTTCTGTGTAGAGAAGATTGTCTACGGTAATATTAATGTCATGTCATGTCCCGATATCTGCCGACGACTCTCCGTGTACAAGCAGTGCGGCCGAACAAATGTTATAAGAAGTGGCCTAAGTAATTAGCGACTAATGTGACAAGGAACCAGTTACTGCTGTAGATGTTGTCCAATGATAATTCATATGTAACAGTGGAATTTTACATAACTAGAGGTTGTTGTACTTAAAAGCCATGGACGTGTAATGACAGTGTAATTAAACATTAACGTCCATGAACTCAAGCTTGCTGTATTAATTTTATCCATCCATTGCAATACGAATTTGTATTGTACACTTAGATCATATTAAAATTATTAAGTTCAATTTTCAATTTAAGCTCATATTAGAGAGTACAACTTCTGGGAAACAAATTTGTCATCAAATAATTTATATTGCTAAGTAATTTCCATTAATTAATATAAATAGCCGGTGATGTATCATTGTAGATGCTTCCGTTATTTTCACGGATAGAGAGAAGTCCAGTTAGATAAATAACGACATGTTATTAATAAATCAGGCGAGGGATTGATCGGCGGCGACAGGGCGATGCGGAGGTGCGGCGATGGTTAAACATCGCCAGAATGCGACGGCAGCGAGTTATCAGCGAACGTAACCGATTAAGATCTGAGATATTCTGCGGCGCGCGACTCCGAGTCAGGTCATTACGCCGAAACTGTCTGTGGTCGCTCGCCCGGGCGACTCAACGGTACCGCGACTATGGTTGTCAAATAGGGAAATAGCTAACATTTGGATAATGTAAATTTGCATGGTACAGTTGGGACCAAAGTTTTCTTACATATCGAAATAATGTATAGTACCTGTCATAGTCACAATATTAATTTCCAGATTCTACAAATGATTTAAAATGAAATGACTTAAAAAATCATACGACACGTATATAAACAAAACACCAAAAAAAATTTATATACATTTTGTATTTCTTTTTAATACTGCATTTTTTACAAATTTATTATTTTTCTCTGATCTTCACCTATGGTATTCGAATTTGTGTGCCTTCTTTGGATAGTTGTAGGTCGCTAGAAACACAGAATAGACGAATTGCACATCATATTTTTATAAAAGTTATGTACAGCACATAATATTTGGACAGGCCATCCAGGTGACGTCCCAATCGCAATGGCTATAAAAGGTCACGACCAGACACAAGATAACTTCATTTTAAACTTATTACACGAGTGTCGCCAGTGAATCGTTTGATACAATGTCATTAATCAAAATAGAACATAACAATCCTTTCAGCTGATTTCCGAATCAATCCGAGGCAGACATGCAAAAAACCGACAACGACAAAGCAGGTTCAGCTGCACGAATCCAAAGCAAGTGATCGCGATATGCGCGTATAATAAATTGATGATATTTTTAATGTTTATTGTAACAATACATAAAATTAATCAGGCGACAGACGACCATAAAAGAATTACCAGCTCAACATTTATTAACCCGGTCGGTGGTGTCTGAATCAAGGTTGGCGAGTACTTAGTAAATCTGAACTATTTTAGATCATATTTAGTTCATCGGTTCATAGTTCATAGGTTATCTCCTGGTATTAAAAATTACCTATCAGTAATATATATATACATAGCATAATACGCATGCTATTATACCGGAAATCCGAGTGTTGCGATCGTAGATATATTTCAATTATTATATAAACAATTTCAATTAATCACAATGATGATAAATAAGGAATTATAATGTTAATAATAATTAAACACTTCATGCCGTTGACATCTAATGACATCTACAACCGACCTTAAATCAGATTTCGTAGTCTCACTGCTGCGTTCAATATTTTATTGTTCCTTCATATGCTTTTTCGTTTCATAAAAATATAGAAAACAACACATATTTTTTTTTAAGACAATTTTAACTGTCGGTCCACATTTGTATGTGTTTGGATTTACGTTCTGATTTCTCAGAGATTTGCGAACAGATTTGCAGACTTAAATTTTTTTTGTGAAATATTTTTTTGTTGTATTTATCGTTTTCACTATATGTGTTAACACGTTATATTGAAAAAATAATTAATCTTTGATTGACCGTGCCTTCTCCTCATATTTTTATTTGTGTTGCTGGTCGCCTCCAGAACTAAGTGCAGAATTAGAAGAGGCGGTTGTATCTACCAAAGAAATTACTAGATCCTACCATATTAATATCTGAAACTATGACGACCCCGTAGCCCAGTTGGTAGTGACCCTGCCTGCCGAGCGTGAGGTCCCGGGTTCGATTCCCGGCCGGGGCAGATATTTATGTGACAGATAAATGTTTGTTCTGGGGTCATGGGTGTATGTGATGTGATAATTGTGTATGTCCATGCCACCCGCAACACAGGGAATCCTAGTGCGGGGGTGTGAGTGTGTGAACGTTTATTATTTATTATTATTATTTTTACGACAAAAAACGATGTCAATGTCGAATTATTCGGCTTCCGTTTTTGAAGTACTCTTACATCCCTGCAAACTGGTCATGGCGATAGGATGTATTTGTTTAGTAAGACTTGCACAAGGCAGGATTTCTAAGCCAACAATGGTGAAAAATATATCGTTTCAAAATGATAAATATCGATCGCGGGCATCTAGAGGGAAGGTGTAATGCTTAGAGCATTTATTATGCTAATAGTAATGCTTTATAAGGCTTTTGGTTCCCATATGTGCTCATACAATCGATGATACTTTGACACAACGAACTACACTTATTGCTTTGAAATTTAGCTTCCCGCGGTTTTGCTTTCAATCCCACAGGAATCTGCAACTTTAATGTTACCTGTTAAAAATAGTCATAACGTGCTTTGTTACATGAGATATCTCTTGATATCGTTGATTGACGACTGTCTATCCAGACTTGGTCAGCGAGGCGTAAATCGTAATCGTTTGTTCAGTTTGTGATACTTTTTAATGGTGTGCAGAATGATTCAATTCTGCCTTAACACCGCTAAGTGCACGGCAAGAGTGATATAGTTACAATGGTGGATTGGTTATGTTTAATATCCGTATATTGAAGCCTTGTCGGCGTCACCCGTCAGAGCCGCGTGCGGTCAGCTTTAATTATCATTACCATACATCAAGTTGAATGACACATTTGTCGTACACAGTTTATGTACACAAGATACTTTTACACATATGGCTCTTAAGGGAGTGCTTTTTTATATTAAAGCTGTATAAATTACGGATTAATTATGTCACCGATATGACACTTACTTAAAGTTTCAACGTTCGTTGTGTGATTGCTGTGACGTACCTTAAATTTACAATCTATACTAGTAATAAAATTCTTACTGATCGATTTCTGTATATGAATGATATACGAGAAAAATATTATTATGGGTCTTTATTAACACAATAGAACCCAAAACAAGAGTTATGAGAATTTTTGTCTGTTTGTCTGTGCGTTTGTTCCCGCTAATCTCAGAAACGAGTTAACGGATTTCGTTCTGGTTTTCACTAATGTACTGCAGTAAGCGTCATTTAAAATTAAAAGTTTGTTTCATTGCTATTCATCCATAAATAAAAAAGTTATGAATTAATACATGTATTTCTAATTCACAGAACGAGAAAAACCCAAACGAATTCAGATGCTATTTTTAAGCGTAAAGTAGTTTTTCCGAAGCGAAGCGAGGGCATTTGCTAGTAATTAATATATTTGCAACAAATCCAAATCATGTTTTTTGAAAATTTTATATTAGGTGGGGTTTGTAGGTATTTATGTTTGGTGATGTTAAAACATTTTTCGTTTAATTTTTGACCGTTTGTGTGATTGTAACTTGGCATAGTTGTATTTACATTATGGGTCAATGTCTAAGGATATTTTGCATCCCGGGTAATGGATCTATTCTCGCGATAGTTCATACAACTAGAAAAATCGACTCCTATAACAATAAACTAGTGCAATATGATATTGACAAGGTAGCTGATAAATATGAATAGCAATTGATTTACCCAAAGCAGTAAGCAGTTTGTTAATTTAAGAGCTTTCTGAAAGTAGCCGACGGCAAATTGCTAGTTGTTAATACATACACGTAGAAGGTAGCAATAAAACAGATTCCATATAAAGTATATATACATTGAACAATAAAAAAAAGTTGGGTATTTTAAATACTTGTTTTAAAAAAATATTTTTTAGTAAGCGACTATTTTCACTTAAATTTAAAGTGGCTATAAATACCTTTAATGTATACGAGTGTTTACAAAAATGTTAATAATATTTTTAGATCAAGATATACCACAGACACGCATACGACAACCAAAATAGCGGGTTGCGGCGTGAAACAAAACCGTGTCGTCGCATCATTTTAACAAAAGTACGATACTGGATCACGAGCCGCAAACTAGACGATTAAATTTTCCACTTCATTTTGGCGACAACGGTCCGTGAACGAAAGGCGGTGTGACGCGTAATTCAATCAAGCGAAATGTGAGGGGTCAGTATCAAGTGTAACAAAAACCATTGAGAATTTGGACTCGTATTTAAACAGAGTGGAAATATTGCCGAGACAAGAGTCAATCATTTGGGCAATATTTAGATTAAACTTCATTAAGTATCACACGTCGCCGTTTTATAAACGATAATAAAATTTGATGAACTTGTAGTTGAGTGACCCAGCTTGCTGAGAGAAAGCTCCCGGGTTCGATTCCCGGCCGGGGCAGATAATTATGTGACAGGCAATTGTTGGTTCTCGGCTCCTGGGTACTGTCTAATTGTGTGTCCATGCCACCTGCGACACATGGAATCATAGTGCGGAGGTATGAGCGTTTATTAGTTAATTTTTTTTAAATATAATATCTATATATTAAGATTTTGAACCAGCAAGAACAATAAATGATAAATTTTTTAATTTTATTTTCATTTTAACTTTACAGGGACTTACGTTATATAATAAGAACGCATTTTTAGAGTTCTTCACCTATCACAATAAAAATTCGATGTCTCGAGAAAGTTTACAGTATATCGATTCTGAGATAGTAACGCTGTATATGTTTGAGACACTGCGTGATGCGTCACGATTCGAACGAGCATGCCTCCTTTGCGTAAAACCATTCGGCAGATTCATGTCGCAAGACAATATGGACCGGTCGTCGTGAGCCCATACATAAACTTACACAAAAACCCAATGAAAGTCGAAAGTCACGCTTTCACTTGTCGACGGCTTTGTATTGTGAATAACTGTACCACACTAATTTTGTTACAATGAGGTTTTATACAGTTATGGTTGAATTATCAATGGATGTCTAGGTGATTGGGTTAGGAGTGGCTATTACGACTAAATTGCTATGGCGCATGGTGGTCCACTCCGCTAGTCAATTGACTTGAGTTTATTAGCGAGTTAATCTATTAAATGTGTTGTATTGTTATGGAAAAAAATGTGTGATAATATATAATTTACAAAGTGGAGTAAGTTTCGAACAGGAAATTGAGCTTTCAATTGGGAGAAAGCGTTTTTTTCTTAAATTATATCAAATTTTCAAAATAAACGTACTTACGCACAAACAAAATGAAATACCGATTGAAATGTGAGTACGTCGATGAACACTTAATTAACCTTTTATTCCTGATGAAAATTAAAATTCCCTAACATCTGCGACCTCTCATGTTACTAGTTAAAAACCACTAGTTCGTCAGTCATGAAATTGCACGCTTCATTTCGGAGTAGTGTAATTTTTATTCAGCTTCGCAGTACTCGTGGTCAAAAAGTCAGAGGTTCGTAACTGGACAATACATTATGCAATAAAAAAGACATAAAAAATGTTACTGCAGCAAAATGTGAAATGGCAATAAGGACCAGTGCACTTTTCCTAGAGTTATCGTTCGTTGGCTAACTGAAGCGATCGCGGCTGGTTGTCTAGTATAATTCACGGCCGACCATCTAACGAGCGACACGGGGCGTGGCTTCCACAGTCGCAACTACCCGAACACGTCTAGACCGCGTAATAGTTGAACTGCGACCCTCACGTGCCGCTGGCCAGACGTGACCGTACCGAGTCACTCTCAGCAGGTTACTTAAAACTGCTTCTTATAAATCCGCCTTGCAGTAACTATGGTAGTCACAGTACAAAGAGTGTGGTGAGGTATGTTTTTTAACTGTACTCCACAGACGTAAAACTGCTCGCTAATTCCATCAAATTTGACGCTGTAAATGTCTGTTACATATTTATAATTCTAATTTTGTAATCTGGATGTAACGGGCTCCGTTAACGATGCCCCGTCAGTCTTCCCTGCTTGTGCATCCTATCTTAACTTAACAGACGAGATTGTAGCGTCAAGTCCCTACTTTTGCAGGTCGATGGGCTCGTAACGATATAACGTAACGTAACGATATAATTTAATGCTACATAAAATTTCAGCGGAGGTACGTATCGATTTCACGATAATGTCGTTTGGCGTGAGACTAGTTTTAAAAACATAAAGGATGCTTTAATGCTTTCGTGCACTTGTCTGACGTACGCATTCGACGACCTCTCTAAAATCGTATTTCTGTCTAGACTTTTGTCATGAACTCTATTGTTACTTAAACGGGCCGCAGACGGTTTGGTGAATTACTTTCTAATCTAAATGTAGAGAACAAGGTGGCCAGGTGCAAAGATTTTGGTGTACTGTTTTCAATTTAAAAGACACCAAGTTACGTACATCATACATATGTAGGTGAAAGTACTTACGTTTTTTAATTATGAACAAAAATTTATCCAAATACAATAAAAAGCATAAATATATTTATACATTTATGTTAAGGACTCATGATAAACTGCAGATAACGCAACGATGCCGTTGTTGTAAAGAAGTTAGTTATTTTATTTTGGTAAATATGTAATTCTTTAATTATACATATTTTAATTTCAAATTAATGAAAAAGAATTGATTAATATTTTTATTCACTTCACCTGTTCGACTAGGGTAGGCGGGGCGAAGTCCCAGGCGTGTCACAAGTCGCCCCAGATTATCGCCCGCTTCCCGCGGTCCACAGATGCTAGAAGCCCCGACTGCGGATGCCATGAGACCGCAGTGACTGCCGACCTGAAAAATATTTCACTTCATAGCATTTTTACAAGTTTATGTTTACGTAAGAATATTAATATATTTTTTATCGGTTATTATTTATCGGTAAAATACATGATCAAAATATGTTTGCTTTGTTTAGTTCTTCGAAATACTGTATCATCAAACGAAATTCCTTTAAATTCGTTTCAGTACCTTAAATCTTTGTACTATAAGCCACGTTGTTGAATTCGCTTGCTCGTGCGTCTAATTATGTGGAGTGTAATTAATTATTTACAATTTTTATATAATAATCTGCCATAAATACTTTTGTCGAGTGGTGCGTGATCGTTATGTTGAATGTTAATAAATGTAAAATAAAGGTATCTCAAGTCTTAAAATTTTTTGTATTTCTGAATATGAATATGAATATTTATGGAGTGATTTTGGTGTATGCACATTTTACACAAATCTTTCTCTGATTCATATCTAATACTTATCAAAAATTCTACTTTCAGAAACTATTATAATTAATAAAATATTATTACAATCAAATTTCCTTTACGGAATTGCAGGTAATAAGGAAGTATAGAATAAATTTCTTGTTTTATTTCTAGTATATAAAAGTAATTTTCTTTATCTCATCTGGCTGAGATACCACGGCTGACTACTATGATTACTATGCGATAAATATCAAGTTAGCAAGAAAGATTCATGACGGAACATATTTATGATTTTATTAGCACTAATCAACGTACTCAGGAAGAATATGAAACGTTATATAAAACATTCAATGCATAAGTGCTATAACAAAACTAATTTTCATACTAATTTTATATGCCCTGGTTCCAATATTACAGAATTTTTCAAATTTTACACGTCCGTATCCTACTTATCTATAAATATTTGTGAAGTGAATGAAGTGAATGAAGTTTGCGTGAAGGACCTAATCGAATTGGCACATTTCCACTAGAGAATATCAGGGTCAGCAGATGTGCGGACCGTGTTTCCTACGGACACGATTCAAATGCTATAAATCAAAAACGGCATGAATGAGTACTGTACATTAATATCCAACTAACATTGATACTGATAAATCGTTCTTAGCATTAACAGCGTTAGGTGTAGATTCGAATCTTCAAAATGTACGAGCATTGACATTTTCGACGAGTACTTATCGTCTAGAAGTATTAAGTAAGAAATATAATGTCAGACCTCGATTCACCTTTGAATGGGGTTTATCAAGTCCAAGAGCTTTGTTACAAATAACTGTGTAAAGTCTATTTAACTTAGATTTATCAAATCGCATGAATAATAAAGTAATTTATAAAGAACTATCTTTATCGACATCCCTGTACTTCGCTAGCGGTGATCCTACATATTAAGATTGCAAATAATTGTGTATTGCAGTTGGTGGGATTTGCCAATGGAATGTTGCAATCTCGGAATAGCCTGGGGATTCATTTTGGTGGTTTTTACATTACATACTACAAAATTTCTATGCGATGAGTTTAATTTTTTTGAAATATGTATGTAATAAATAGGTCCTAAAGATTTTGACAAAATTCAAATTTATAAAGTCGCCTGAGACTGTGTGGATTAGAAGATTGTTACGGTTACATGATATTGCATGCACCGTGCGAAGTACCACTATGCAGTAATAGAAATTCTTATGTAATTACTGAAATATATTACATGAATATCCAAAAACTATGTGACGCACAAGTATCTAGTTAGTTGAGCAAACACGTATGCGATCAAGTTCAAAATGTAACTTCATACATTCGCCTGAAAACACGCCGTTATATAGAAGGAGTAGTAGAAGTACGTATGGAAAAAGAAGTCCTAAACATTGACAAAATCTAAGTTCATAAGGTTGCATGACCGCATGTACCGTTACGCTTCTAAGAATATATACTGGCAGGTTATAAACGGTATATGGTGTTATATGGCAATACATTAAAAATATTATGTTGGCGCTTAAATCTATGTCACTGGCACTTAAGAGATACTCATCGTGACTTTTATTAATGCACAACGATTAATGAGGGCGGAATAAAATGCTCTAAAAGAGTACAACTATACGACCGAATTATTTAGTTGACCAGGTATGAAGTAGTAAGAAATGTCTACTTGATTTAAAATATGTAGTATACAGTGTGTTGCATGCGTAGTGTACATAGATGTTTGATTACAAGACAAACAAATATAGAGTACAACGGGAATATCTTACTTGGAAAATTATTGCATTCAAGTACAATCGTATTTTCTGTTTAGGTTTACAATCGCACATGGATAAGGAAAATAGAACAATGAAATTGTCGATATTCATGATTTTGTTAAGTCAGTGTGTCCGAGTGACATCTATTAAATGATAAATCTTTTACTAGCACTTGTACTATGAGACAGAAATCGGTCAAGACCTTCGGAGTGTGATTTGAAGTGAGCGATTCGACTTTGATAGTGTATGGCAGCTTATTGTGTCAATAGATTTATTTCAGTAATGGCTTTTGACTCCATTGTCGTGGGTTTGCGTACATTTCCGTTCCCTTATAGATACAGCTAACGGAGTGCTAATGCTTCGCCGATGCTATACAATAGTTTTAACTTTGGACAAGCTATGACGGAATCCGTGCAAAATTAATGATTCGTAGTCACGATTGTGATAAAGAAGCTCGAAGGAAAGCAATTATTAACCTCGTTGAAATAAGCAATGAATTAAAAGTTGATCAAGAACATTTACTAGACGTAGGGTGACTAGATGAATTATTAAAAACCAGCTTAACAATAAACTAAACGGGAATTGTAAATATATCAAGGATTAGAAAAGTCTTCGAGAGTTACTTTGATAGTTGGAGGCCGCATGTCAGCTTTATATCGAAGAGGGCGAGGTCTCTCATAAACCAGGATTACTGTCTAGTTGGGACATTGGTTTTATTCGTTTACACGCGCCAGTTACTTATAACGAGATCGAAGAAATCTCCAAAAGCGTTGTGGAAAATACAGTAAACACTGTAATTTCATTATTCTGATATAGTGAACGGGACGATTTTGTTATTGTTTACTAATTGAGTTATAATGTAAATGTCCATAAAAGTGGACATATCAAGTAGCAGGAATTTAATTGTATATTTTTTTATGAACGTTATAAAGCACCAAAAACCGGAATCAACGTCAATAAAACATAATTTACGAGATATGAAAATTTATTTAGCTCAATCCAATCATTTTTATGTCTCCAGTCGGAGGTCTGTTCATAAATGCAGATAGCATAATGTGTTTTATACGAGTCACGTTTCGATTCATAACTGCATTACACGCCTACTATGTTAGGAAACAGGTTGCCCAATAAAGCAATTTCAAGAATCTATTTGCGGCGGGCGATAGCCTTTCGGTACAAAAACCACGCACCACGATTATACTGCAACGATGTATGTACATACTGTTCGATGTTCCCTCTCAATTTCCATCCATCCATCCATGGACATATTCCGATACACGAATTATGCGGAAATACGTTTCATTAGGATATTTTATTGAAGTTACATTTTTGTTTGATACAATATCTACAAAATCATATTGTTAATTCAAAATTTCAAATAAACTATATATATTTTTTAAATGTGTATTTTATTTAAAATTAATCTTTGACAGTTTTATTTCAACAACCGAAAATTTATTTATTTAAACTTTATTATACCTAATACAATGTGGTATAAAAGGCGGACTTAATGTTAAAAGCATTCTCTACCAATCAACCTTTGGGCTAAGCAGATGTGAGCGATGACGGCGTTAATGAATAACTGTGAAATATAACAATATTACAATATAATAAAATAATATAGAGTGCTGTTTTTATTTACTTGTTTTTATATACGGTGTATATTTCCCCGTAGCCCGGTTGGTAGTGATTCTGCCTGCCGAGCGTGGGGTCCCGGGTTCGATTCCCGGCCGGGGCAGATATTTATGTGACAGATAAATGTTTGTTCTCGGGTCGTGGGTGTTTGTGTTGCGATAATTGTGTATGTCCATGCCACCCGCAACACAGGGAATCCTAGTGCGGGGGTGTGAGTGTGTGAACGTTTATTTTTATTTTTTTTATTTACATATAGTTAAATAATTGTTAAAGTTAAAATAAGAATAGTGCAAAATTAGTTTTAAACAAACAAAACAGGTCTAGTTTTTAACGCATTTCTTATTTACATGCACACAGTTTTATCGATATACAAATAGTGTATAAAAATGCAGTTCACCTGATATGAATTGGCCTTTGCCGCGACATCTTTAGCCAATTTCGTACAGGAATTCTAATTACAAGATAAGTTTGTACAAAAACTGACATTGTATAAAAAATCTCATGACTAGTACACTAAAATAAGTTACATCGAAATAAATTACTTCTGTCAATTTATCAGGCAGCAGAATATTTTAGATGGAATGAAAAATTAAGAAATTCTGTCATCGACTCTGTTGATATATTGGAAAAGAAATATAAGTTGAAATGACATAGCGTATAAATTAACATGAACGATGAAACTCTTATGTAGCTTTTAGCTGGGCAATGCCCTGACAAACTTATGCTATTAATATAAATTTGTTTCTGAACTCTTCAAAAGGTGAAAAAATCCAATTTTTTAGTTATTTATGTATGTTGGATTCCAATACGGTCCTTGCCACTGCAGTGATTAAAATTTAACACACGATACGTTTTGTGAAATGGATGAAGTGACTAGTAATTAATTACTCAACCCAAGTGTTAGTACTCTTTCTGTCGCCCGTGCGCCTTGGACTTTGTCTAACGCATGATATCTGACCATCACTATCAAGACAAGGTTTAACCTTTCCTTCAAGATTTGGATGTACTCAAATTTTTGATACTAGTCGTTGGCTCGACAACGATCTTTTCTTCTATATCTTGCTAAATTGAATCCGATGTGTTGGTTTTGGTCCATTTAACTTTATTTTTGAGTTTCGGAGCTGATAAAAAAATACAGTAGGTACATATATTTATATCCTATTAAAGAAGGTGAAGGAGGTTGTACAAATTTTATACGCTCTTGTCTTATTATGATGCGTTTACAGCCTTAGGGTTGTGTTAATCGTAATTATAAGTGATTAACGAGTTTTACAACATCGAATGCCGTCGCAAGATAGATAAGTAAAAAGATAAAAAATGTATTTAAAACCTACATATAATACCTATTCTATTTCTAGTAGAGTCCATTATGGATAATATTTTGATTTTATTAGTTTGTTGCTGAGATTTTCATAGCATGTAGTTTATACCTATAAGTAAATCGACACCTATGTATGTATAAAACTTACATGATTATTGTTTAAAATGTAATGGTGATCTTTTTGTTGGTGCAACATTTAAATATATAAAAAAAAAATAATAAAAAAATAAGTGAGTCCAGCAGTCGTAAAAATTAGTGAGCGATGTCATACTTTGAAGAGCTCGTTAAGTAATTGGTGTCGGTTATATTCATTACATAAGAGCCGTTATGCCAATTGTTACGTTTCCGCCAGAGATTCCACAAGAGTAAGCAGTGCGCGGACGTGTAACGAAGTTATGAATTGATATTACCCTTTCGCCTAAACCTGTACGAGACAGCAGAATATTCTGTGGTGGTGTAACTACTTAATTTTAACAAACGTGGTCTTTTTGCAGCTAGTAGTACATTATAGGCGTCTAGCAGTACTGCTTCGAACAAATTGCTCGCCTGTTCTGTATGTACAAATTGCGCTATGCCTCTTTTCTGACAAAACAGTGTTGAGCGAGACTAGAAATCTGAAGTAATTCTATAGGTATATTTTTTCTCCTTTACTACTTACCAACCTTGCAAACACTGGTGAAAACACAGCGTTAAAGATCTTCGGGCAGTTTAAAGTAGGGATGGTATGGATATGAAATTTCGGATCCGGATATGGATACGGATATATGAATAATATTTTATCGGTTTCGGTTACGGTTACGGATATGAAATTATTTCGAATTATCCGATTGTTTCGGTTACGGTTACGGAGCTGCATAACATACCTGGTTTAAGCTGGTTGTTCAGTAATCTCCAAATCTACTTAAACGTATTGAAACCATTATACATGTTAATAAAAAACATGTTATAATAAACACGGGGAATACTGCTTCTCATATTTGCAGACGTCATATTGTATATTACGTCAGAACTCCCTTTACATTACCCGCTATCAACAATAATTTTATACAGTACCCGGGAAACAGGGTCGGTAGACTTTAGGTGAAATATAAGCTCCTTGTAGTCTTGCTGCGGTCAGACTTACGAAACCTTTGAAGGGATCAGTTATCAACTGAGTACAGTTTTAAGGATATTTAGGCAGGTTACAGTTTTGTTTGGTGTGTTTGTATTTGATATTTTATACAAGCTACGCACAGATACATGAAAAAATATACAAATAAATTAATATTTTGGTTCTATTTTATGTTCCATTAGTTTTTACTAGGTTTTCCATCCTTAGTTGATTTTAAAAAATTATGGAAATTTATTAATGTTTGCCCTAATTTATTGTTTTAACGAACGGTTTTTCTAGTTGTATCAATTAGAAACATTCAGTTGTTATTATTATAGCCGCACAACAACAGGCAAGACTTTGTTTGCTACCCTGTAACATATTTTTTTATACTAACTGTTTATATCCTATTCCGTGTGATCCATTCTAAATATATGTATATTTTTTATGTAAATATGCGACAAACGAGCAGACGAGCCACCTGATGGTAAGTGGTTACCGTCACCCATGGAAATCAGTAAGAATAAATATATGACTGATGCGTTGTCGGCCAGGAAATGAAAGAAAGAAAGTGCTGGCTGTCAGACCACCGGTCGGAGCACGATGATTCGGCGGCTGACTCAAACAGGAGGGTGGTAGCTAGAAAGACACGCTTCACGAAAAGATAACAATACTAGTAATAATATTAATCGCTCAATAATAATACTGATATTATAATCCTTACGCGAAGCCCTACCACCAAACACCAAACAGACTGGCTTCTGTCGTTTCTTACGATAACCTGTTCTGCCAGCATGGGATTGGGGGGAGTATTCCAGGTCGCCCGAATACAGCTCACTATATTTAATGTACAGTTTCGGAATCATACACTATTATTATTTTTATAGATATAATTGTACTGACATTGTTTTTTTAACAGTCCTCTTACTGTTAACAAAAACCTAACCTTTTACTGTTTAAAAAAAACAGATATAATATATTGTAATGTTGAACATTTTAACATTCAATGCGTGTGAACAGACGTATGTATGCTTCCGTGTGAGAAGGGCAAAAGCATATAAAAACAGAAAAGAAATGCATGGAAAATAGTCAGCAACACGTAGACTTAAATGAAATGGAATCTGAGTTATAGGTACTATACCAGAACGCAGATGAGCCAGGGTAGGTATTTGGGGTCTCTAGAATTCTTTATTTATAAAGGTTTACCGAAATTAATAAAATATTACCCGTGCTTTCTATTCGTAAATGTCATCAAGTTGTTGCTCCCAATCAAAGACGGACATGATTGTGAATGGCTACAATAGAACATTGATAGTAGGTACAACGCGTTGGAGTCGCAAGAATAAATTCTACTTGAATGTACTCTAAATGTACCGTAAAAACGTACAAACCTCTCTCACCTATATATTAACAGTGTATTTATAGAATACCCAATTTCAATTAACGAATATTTGATGGACGCGGTGCCACTATGCAGGGTCTCTCAGGTGCGCGATCTGGGAGGTTGTGTTATGAAAGATCTAAACTTTTATGATCATATTACAAAAAATAAAAGCGTATAAAGGAGTAGTTGTTAAGAGACAACCGAGAGACTTTACCCACGTTATCGCGCTTAAGGTACTGTATGATGCACTGGTCAGGAGTCAAATGGAACACAGTGTAGTCTTCTTATGAAGGTAAGTGCATTGCTATATTGAAGGGTTTCCAAAACGAAGTCAAGGAGTACGAATTTATGTAAGTACATATATTTATACGGTGTTTATCCGTTGTATTCATTGATAAATCCCATGTTATTTCTACAATAAATAGCTGGCTACAACGAAATGAGAGTGCGTCGGGTATTTGCACTAATCGCGTATGTGGTCAAATTTTCGCGTGGTATAGTCCATAATCCAGGTTTGTTTTAAGTTCCTTGCCCTCTACGTGCCGGATTGCTATGTATGTATCGAGGCGCCAGCGTACACCGCCGGCGTGCCGACGGCAAAATCCAACAACGCGTCTTTTCCCAAAGCAATTATTACAATCAATAAAACTCATGACTAGCTTGATTTCTTTCACGCCACGTGAGCGAGTTTGCAAGGATTACATTATATTTGTTATATTATAGTTAGTAAAAACTTTATCTTAATTTAAACATATGGCCACTCTATCGCATTTGGTTAATTGTAAGTATTTTAATAAATAAATGAATTGTATTAATCGCTTCCATGATTCTTAGATCAAGTTGAGCCATCTGATCCTACCGACACTGGTTGGCTACAAACTACTATACCTACCGCTTCGGACTTACTCGCCGTTTTATTACAGCGTAATAAAGTATGTTCTAGGTTCTTTCTTAATTACGACGTGAGATTCATGCTTTACGACGGCTAGCTAATAGGCTGAAGTTAGAGTAGTACCTATTTAATTTTTGCACAATCTAAATCACTGCACGCAGTTTTGCTCAATGACAATATCCGACACTGCCCTAACGCAAAAAAGAGCATGTGCCGATGTGTGTGTCGATGTGGCATGTGCTTACAGAGGGACATGCCGCTTATTAAGGCCTTATCTAAAGTATATGAGATAATATATATATTTCCAATTACATACGCATGGTAAACAATTACCCACGACCTAATTTGTAGCGCCATGCGTCTGTACACCGGCTGGACTCGATGCGGCGTGACGGGTGTCGCAACCAGGTTTGTCGTTGTCTTTACAAAAGCCTGATCAGGAAGGAAGCCTGTTTCACGTCTCGTTTACAGGTCTTTGCCCTTCGTAAAAACTTAATTGCCAATGTTATAAATTAGGTCGGAAAATATTTAAATATGAATAATTTCTCCTTACAACTAATATTCGTTAATATTATGTAATAATATTAAAACATCACCTTTTGGATCTTATCATAACTGTGTGCCATCGTCTCAACAAAATAAATATAATACGACCTAATAGGTAAAGTTTTTTAACTTTGTAAAGTTAACATATGGATCAACGATTATTTTTATGCATTTTTGTTCCTCATTACATTACGGCTCCTTAGAAAAGTTGATTTCAGTATGAAATATTTACTTGTAATTAAATCAAAGTTTAGATACGTAATTAAAATTTTAATAATGACGGCAAGTTCAACCTATCTTCATTTATAACTTCACTTTTTTAACAGGAAATAATTTTATTAATTAGAGTCTGAATCATATCATTCTCGGGAATTACAACGAATTGAGTGCACAGCACGCGAGATCGTAGTTAGTTATAATATCGTAGAAAGAATCATTAAAACACTCGACGCGGCCACTAATCAACTTGCGTTACGATGGAACTTCATGAAGTTTCAATTATAATCAATAGTAAAACATGTTTAGTTGATAAAAAGTACGATCGTACGTACATCCAGGATGTTTTGTTGAAAACACCGTTTATCCGAAGCGGATCGAAGATGCGCGCGGCCAAGTAATAAATCATATTATTTGCAATAACAAGGACGACAATACCTGTGTGTCGCGTATGTTCTTGTTACTTTCTTGCGCGGGTATCCCGCTGCGCGCAACGCACGGACAACATTGGAATGGTACAACATAGCTGCACCGCTCGGTACACTATTGTACATATCCGGAAATGTTGCAGTGTCACCTCCACTCTAATGCGCCGTCCCTTAAACAATATTCGTTAGACACAGTCGCCCTCTATCTTCCACCGTTGACTGAGTCGCAAGTCGCGTTCTGCGCTCGACCGGAGACCGTATTACGTGATATGATTTAGCACTGTACGACGATATTCGTACGCGCTCAATACTAAGAAGGCGAGATGGTTTATTTTTTTTCTGATGCTGCTCGATTCTGCTTTAAAAATGTTTACCATGTAATATAAGAACAATGTTAATGGGTCTATCTAGATAAGCGGTCTCAAGCCGGTATCTCGTACGACGCATAACCATTTTATTAGAGGTATGTTGTATTCGCTCGCGGTTAAAAGCGTTTATGAAATGCGAAACAATGGCCAAACCAAAAGGAAGGCAATCTTTATTGTTCATCTTACTTTATTTCGATATTGTAGTTCTATTTAAATTGATTTTAACCGAAGAAGATAAACTTTAAGTTTATGTAGAAACGGTACATCAGATCATAAAAGCGAGAAAACCGTAGTAATGTTTGTTCAATATTGTATTAAGGCTTGAAACGTGCTGACGCAATAAAACGAGCGCAAATTTACCGTTTAAGCAAATTAATGTTAATTACTATGCTAAAAATGTGTATCTGGAGTAGCGAAGAAACCTTTCCGTATTCCTATGGGCATTGTAACAGTGAAATGTATTTAACGCAACCGCACGTAGAGGACTTGTGCGAATTAAGCACGATTGCATCACGACATGGCCGATGGACGTTAGAAGGGCGTACGAACAATAAGTTGCATTTTGCATTTACTCGGTTTCGCCAGAGAATGGGATCCCACGAGCTCGGTCCGGTAGTGTAATGTCACATCAGTGTCACACCGTAGGCGGCGGGATCGCGGCCAACAATGTCTGTCGGTATGCTACCACTAGGGTTATCAGAGCAGACTACAACAATGTGTAAACAATTTTTTCAATTATCCTGATTTTTGGATTGTTGTCGAAAGAAATAAATATGTATTACAAATAAAAAAATTATCATTTATTTCTGGCCTACCAACCAACCTACAAAAAGTCACTATTTGCAATCAATTGATTTATACCTATTGTATTTTTAAAATTGATTTTATAGACTGCAAACACCTCGTTCTGTTCGACAGTTTACAGATTACGCGGCAATTTCAAATTTTATTTTCTCTACTAGAAACTTTTCGTCCGGATTTCGTATTGTCAGGAGTCTGGACATCATAAGAAACATCGAAATAAACCAAACAGTTCCAATATGTGACAACCCCAGCTTCTATGCATTGCAAAGACCATTGCATTCCCATACCCATTACAATCACATTCGCTTGAAGTTACTTCGCGTAAATTTCAACATTTAAAACTTAATTTTAGACAGGGTCCTTTAACGAGAATGATGCATAACGCTATGCTTACTGTGGTGTGTGGTGTGGGGTGTGGGAAAGAGAAATTTGCTATGGTGAGACAGCTCGAGCCAATGTTGACCTCACGATTTCAATTGTCCATGCGAAATGTTACGAAGAAACTAAACGATATCACGAGCGAGACAATTTCAGTTAAAAATTCAAGGTCAGAATTGTGTTCCCGGGAAATTATTAGTAATAAGCGAGTCAAATTGACTTCAACAATTTAGCGGTTTGCACTACAGGAGTGCAGTTAAAACTTTGCGTATAGCAGTAAGCATGCAAGTAACGACTGCTCCGGAAGCACATAGTTTAACTAGGTCGATTACTAATGTCGTGTTTAAGTGAGTTTTCGCCTTTCAATTTATTGTTCAACCTACAACCAATTTTAGTAAAAATATCATTTTTTTAATAAAAAATAATGACTCATCTGCGCGTCGCTTCGTGAATCTTGATTTTTATGTCTAGAAAGAGTAATCGCACTAGAAATAACCGTTGTTCATCTCTGCTGTTTTTATCTTCATAACCTCTATTAGTTCTCATGTTACTTCTTCCTATCAGTTGTGTGCAGATCACCTTCGAATTAACTTTCAGGCTTGTCTTGAATATCTCATAATGATTTTAATACTAAGAATAATGATCTCATTAATATTTTTCATTTTAATTGGTGCAAATCATACGAACTCCAACTTAATTCTAAGAAGAAGCAAGCAAAAATTATTAGTTTCCGTACGTTTGCTTTAAAAATTAACCGACTGACACTTCTATCGATTTTTTTTCGATGGAGTGCAAATCCCATCCGAAGACAACGTAAAAAATCTTGGTATAGTCATCAATAACAGCGTCTGGAAACCCTAACTTAATGAAGTTAGTCGCGCACACTCTTTGCTTCAGTGGGTTCCTTTCGAAATTTTCAATTTTTTTTGACTATTCCTACTAAAATTGCGCTAACTCATTTTCTACTCCTACTTAACTTGTTTACGCTGATGTTTGCTATCTGGACATTACAATAGAGCAGCTCAATAAGCTTGAGCGTCTCCAAAAGTCTCCGTATCAAGTTCATATTTAGACTACGCAAGTACGACCACATTTCTGAATGCTATCGCTCCCAATTTGTGTTCGTCAGAATACTCACATTTCCTCTGCTTTGTTCTCTGTAGTTTGGTCCTGCAAGCCTACAGCAGCTAAAGGATGATTTATATATCTTCATACGGAGCATGACATGGAGCGCTTCCTGTTTTAATCTTAACCTTATCCTGAGTAACTTACCAATACTAGTCATATATAAAATCCTTCACGATTTTCTCTGTTTTCCTATTATAATAATAATACCAAAAATAATAAAAACAGATCGTAATGCAGTTTTATCACGTATCATGTTACTATAAAGATCATAATTTTTTTTGTCAAATATATTATGAAAACGTCGGTCATAAGTAAAGACAGCGCTTTACGGTTGCGTGAGGTAAGGTATCGTATATAGCGGCATCATTTTGAAATGTCAAAACTGTAGGCTCGTTAGTTTAAAAGTCAGATAGTTAGTTTAAAAATTCTAAGATACATGTGAAAGTTGATTTTTTAAATTCGAATTAAGAATAGTAGTAAAATCGAGAATCTTTTTGGTATAAACCAATAATATAATTTTGTTTACAGATCGCATAATCGTCCAACAGTCTTTTCATTACTAATGCTGTGAAAGTTTGAACGGAGATATACGAGCCGGCGAATATTTTAATATAAACTATACATTCAGAAATTGTAAAATTAAGAAAATAAAAAAAAATCCCAATAATTCGTAATTCATTAATTTGGATTTTTTCAAATGGTAATGTGGTTATTTTAAGCATCATTAGATTTAACTAACTATTCGCAAGCATCGGCGAACCAACAGAATGCACGTCACGACTGGTAGTAATTGTAACCTGTCACGGAAAACGACGTCGTTTGAAGTGTGCTGGAGTCTTTGCACGTTTCGGCCGTACGAGTCACAATTATTAGTATCTTTACGTATCTTTTAAATTTCGTCTGGAACGGTTGCCAACACTAACTAGCTCACGAAGACCAATTAGTATTTGTAGTCCTTTACTTAACATTAATTCTGTATTTGTGTGGGCATCCAGATGGCACATCTCAAACGTGGACGTGATTATGTTTTGAAATTAGTCCTTATTATCACGATTAAATTGTGTACAACATAATACAATTTTAGTGTAACGAAAGAAAAACTATAATATCCTCATGATTATAAATAAATAATAGGTAATAAGTACTAGAACAATTAAACAGATTGACCAATTTGACTCATTGACAAAACAGGGTTGCCAATCTTTAAACAACCTTAATGTCAAATATTGGGCAAAGACACAAATGGTGATACGATAAAATTAAGAGTTCCTGTACTATTTGCGCGGGCGGACAATAAACTATACAATGGCATAAGTTAAAATTCTACTCATCACCATATGCTACTCATATTGTACTCACGAATGATCCTTTAGTATAGTTTCGAGCCGGCCGGAGTGCGTATTCCATACGTAGGCGGCGCCGTCAGCCGCGCCAACCGCCAACAACCGCCCGCCCGGCCCGAACGCCGCCCGCGACCAGTCGCAACCCACCTTGAATGACTCGTGGCTGCGGACATCCCTCATTTCATTTGTCATTTGTTTTTGTGCATTCCACGTTTTATACGGTCTTAAAGTATACAGTGTAATGCTTCTGGCATTCTTCGCTTCACATCATAAATTAGCTGTCCT
>PDGT01000013.1:6865849-6928458 GCA_003671415.1 Megathymus violae
TATATATATGTGCTTGCGTGTATATGACATCTATTTTATATTTTATTGAACGCTATTCAATGGCTGCAAATTTGTAATTATCCTGATGTCCACCGAACACTACGTCGTAAAATACGAATTGAGTTATTGTGTTGATATTGGTATTTTAAAATATAGATGTAAGATAATTCACTAAACGGTAAGAAAAAATCGAAATCTTGAGTATAATTTCTTTCATATTTGATACGAATTGGCCTACATAAATGCAATATAAATTTCTTACACGAAGGTTTTAAAGCTAAATATGTTTATGTATTACTAGTAATCCACCCTCCCTTCGTGTCAGATAAAGATCTGTATATTTTCATATAAAAACAGCACTCGAAACTTACTTATTTAATTTTAACGTGCGTTTTATAAATATTTCATGTTTACCTCATAAACTTAACTTCCTCGTGTATTACTTAACTCCTAACTATTGATAAAAATCGCATTGTAATGTAGCAGTTTTCGAGAGTATCTCGTTGAGACCGATAGACATAATGATAATATTATACACTATATGGTTGTTTAAATCATTACCTCATTTAGTATTAGATCAGTATTAAGTTCAAAAATGACAAAGTCTGTAGTGTGCGAGAGAGTGAAGTCATCTTTTACATCGTGAGAAACTCTCTATACCTGAGTGTTCTTCATAATGTTTTCAAAGGTGTGTAGATTCTGTCAACCCGCATTCGGTCGGCGTGGCGCACGAGGGCCTTAACCTCTCTCGTTGTGAGAGGAGACCCGGACCCAGCAGAAGCAATATTACAGGTTGTAATAATGATGATGATAATGATGAATTATTATAAAAAAATTACACTTTGGATCAAATGTTTGTAAAATATGACGTCCTCCATTTATAATTTGTAATCTAGGTTATTCTCATTCCGTTCAAAATATACATATTTAAATGATGACCACATTAAAATATAAACGGAAGATATAAATAGCAGCAATAAATTATACATAATGGCGCCTAATTTTGAGCATGGCCAAATAAATGGTTTTGATAGTTAAACGATCGCATTATTATGTTATCCATAATCTTACAATTTAATATATTCATTATAGGCGTTTTTTTCGCACCGTGTGAAATCTACCGGGCAGTAATTTGAAACCGATCTAGTTGCAAATAAATACAAAATTAAATCTCATTTATGTGTTCTTTGAACGTAGTTATCTATCTTATTTTTAAACTCAAGTTGACACCTTGTCACTATTGTTAAAATAAAATTTTACATATCGCACTGTTCCTTGCATGATGTGGTTGCAATGTCAGTGTATATCTAAGCTGTGTACGCAGTGCACTGGTTGAATTACTAAGAGCGCTATTGCCTTATGTTAATAGTAATCGACTAAGTTAAGCAACTTCGGGCGCCGTCGGTAAATATATGATCGCTTATGACGAAATTTTTTAAGCGTTTCTGGTTCGACGAACAAGTTAAGCCGTTAGCATTAGTTTATATCGTTAGATAACAGTAATTACGTCATGTCGAAGGCATCCGAGCAGCATAATAACAAGACTGTAAGAACTTCCGACATACATACATACATGTTGGTCAGCCACACCTTGGCTCTACAGCGGGTTGTTATTGGATGGATACGAAACATATTAAAACTGAAACGTGTAAGACACATTCCTTCATAATTACCTGAAAGATCGTACGATGGTGTTCATTCGCAAGTCAATGAGTTGTATCGTGTCGTCGCGGACGCACGCCAGTAAGTAGTTGCTATCTGGAACAAAAAGTGTGAGCATTTCGCTTGTGCTTGTTCCTAAGCGGTTATCCATTGTAGTCCGTATATTGAACGTATATAAATACTATTTATCATTAATGACTTAAATGAACGATACTTGCCTATGCGTCTAACGATAGATTTGTTATTATGTTATGAAAAATTAATGAAATTCTATGTAATTACATTCTCTGTTATATTAAATCAGCTAAAATGCTGTAAAAAACAAGCAGCAACAAAGGAACAATTAATATTAAGGTTTTCTAGACGAAAAAAAGGTTTCAGTTACATTACGGGCTTCCTATGTGTATAGTGTTAAATGTACACTGCATTCGAAGTAGTCCACAACTACCTTCAAATGAAAATTTATTAAAGCGTTGTTTAAAGCCTTTCTTTTAGTATTTACAAAACAACTTTTCCCTTACCATAACAACGTGATAGAAAATAACTACAGTGCTTCCAATGTATTGATAAATCTTTATTTTGTTTCGTGTTCTTCATTTGTAAGCAGGTTTCGTTTCGGTTAAGATTTTAAAAGTATCCTTAAGACTTTTGACATATCAATACATATGTAGAAAGACTGGTTGAAACACGGGCTCAAAGCGTTCGTAACACGTTAAACCGTTTACGAGAAGAAACGCAAAAAAAAAGAGTTAAATAAGAAATCAAAATCCCGTTACAGTAAACGTCAAAATTTATTCGAATATTATAATTTATGAATGTTGTCACTATTCTGGACACCTGAGATGTCAATTTTATTTTAACGCAAAGTTATTCTTAAAATAACAGAAGCTTTAAATAATTACGTTCAGGTGCGATGTATTGTAAATTTATGCAAAATTTTTGATACGACAATTTTATAATGAGTCTAGTGTGTTAGTTTCATGTGTTTATTTCCATTTGAAATATAGTATGATTAATTTTTATTAAATGAAACAGGCTCTGAATTGAAGACAGTTTTGTGATTAACAGGCTTTGCTAAGATTTCATCTCGCCATTTTTCACACAGACTGCCCGAGGAGTTCTTATTACCTATTAATAGATGAGTAAAGATTAAGGCTAAAGTGAAAGTACTGGTGAACGAGGTGAATAAGGTGATTCCAACTTATTGCAATACAATATCAGCGCGTAATAGACGATCAATAGAAGTTTGATGGAATTGGCTCGAGCGTGACGTGTAACTGTGAATAGTCCCATGATACATACATTTGTCGACATTCGGCCGACGTCGCCGGGGACGAAATCGACGTGATTTTAATCAGTTTCCAAGGCAGTGACGTCCCGACAATTCGATTGATTGAAGGTATCAATCTGGCCGTTTCGTGCGCCGAACGGACCGTTACTGACAAAAAAGGGATTGATCGAGACACGCGTAACGGAAATAGGCATCGCATACCCGTCACGTTGTTGTATTGACACGAATACCAATACTAATATGCTGCGCATTCAATTATCTCTGTACAATAGTTTTGGGGTCCATTGAAATTAACAAGCTTATTGCCCAGTTCGTTTGTAACCGTCCGAGATCATGTTAATGTTGGGCCCGGCGAATGCGCCGGCCGAGCTTCGCGGAGAGTGGTTTAATTAACTCTCGGTGCGATCAATGTGACGATGGTCATAATAACGTACCTCTGCTCAGGTCGAGCGAAGTGACTTTGCCCTGGAGCATGATATGATTTGCCGACATTTCTGTGCGTATATCCCAAAAACGTATGCGCTTGTCGAAATGCCCAGATATGATAGTAGAGCCCGCGCCATCGGACGTGACGAGGTCGTTACATGACGATCCTGCGAATTTTGTCTCTGTGCCTGAAAATGAAGGTACAAATGATATACATATAACATTGTAGTCTAGTTGGTGATACCCAAGTACCCGTCGAGCGGGGTGTCCCCGAGTTTGATTATTAGCCCGAGCAAATATGTATATATGTCAGTGAAAAATGTTTAATCTTTAGCTTCGGATCTTGGGTGTTACATACGTTGCCCATAACAGAGAATCTTAAAACTTTTATATGTTTTATGCTTGTACGTATCAAATATGCGTTGCGTGGATTCTTGTTAAAGTCATTATAATTTTGTATCAATTCATACCGAGGAAAACGTGGTTAGATTGGGAGTACATGCAGTTCATGTTTTTTAAAACTCTATTTAGATAAAGACAACTTATTACGTAAACATATTAAAAATTACAATTTAATATGACACTTACACATCCTGCTCCTGAGATCCCAAATTTTTAGTGTTCGGTCGTGGCTCCCTGTGATCACCTTTGTAGGCTCTCCTAGAAATTTTGCTGCCATCACCTTACCGCTATGACCCGTTAAAGTGTGCTGTAAATGAAAAAAAAAAATTAGTAGGCAGCGGGGCGGCAGAATAAAACGAAAAACAAAATAAGACCACATAGAAAGTATGAGTGCATTAAGTGAAAAACAAAGTGTACGTTATGCAAAATTATAATTAATGTTACAACCACTGCCCTCGTCTCATCAAGCTATCTTATTATGCCATTCGTCTAAAATTTGTCAACCACCAGGTCTTTGATTTTTTCTATTGTCTTTCCTTGTAGCCCTTTCATTTTCATATATTTTTTATACTTATTATTATTAGTCAATGTTTGAACTACAATCCCACTTATATTAAGTGGCTATGTAGCCTTAAATCGTAAAGCGCACTTACTTAGAAAAAGCCTATTCACTCTTGATAAGAGTTATTTAAAACAATGCTCTACTCGCAAAATGGCATTCAAAAATACTCCTCATAAAATCCTTGTACCACGATAAAGTAAATTCCTACTGACTGGAGATTTTTCATACTCTATAAAGTATTGTATACACCTACCAAATCTTCTCACCAGCACCCAGGCTTGACTGGTAGAGAATGCCATCAGGCATTAAATCCGCCCATTGTATTCCTATTTTTAAGGTTTTTACAATAAAGGAAAAATAAATAAATAAAGCAGGTAAATTTAAATACTAAAAATGTAAATTCAATAACAATTTCGCATACTGTATATAAACGGACACGAAAAGACTTTACAAAGAAAAGGTTATAACAAAAAAACCAAGATATTATCATCACTTTACTAAACTTTTCAAACAACAAGTTAAATAAAACCGTAAAACGCTATTTGACTCAAAGTCGACTCAAAATATAATAATTAATTCAATTAATTTTTTCCTTAGTCATTGTACCTAATGCTAAGAATTTGTAAATCACTTTAAATAAATAAACGCTTTAACTAATTTGGTAATTAATTTGTTTTGTTACTAATTAATTCATACTGGCAGTATAGGAATTATATGTATATGATTACATTTACAAGCGTCCAAGTTGAGTCACATATTCCAGAACTACTTTGAGTAAAATGTTTCTATATTTAAGAAGCAATTTTTTATTAAAGTGTTGTTGTAAACCACTTGTAGGGTCATTTGATAAATGCTAGGTAATTACGTAGCCGATACTTTAAAATATTTTTTATGAATAAAATTTTATTGTACAAAGTAAGCGTCGACTTCACACTTACTTATCACTACACATTATTCTTGATGAGAATTCGTCGAACATATTTTTTATGAGATCATTTTATGCAAGTACAAAATTAATCTTAACTTTTTATAGAATTGCATGAAATGGCTGAAAAATTGTTTACTTAAATGCCTTGGTGAAATTTATTTTATTTAGCATTTAAATAGCCAAACGTTATATTCTGTACAACATAGATAATATAACCTGGGTTTGATATAAATTTAAAGTCCTGTAAGACTGAATGCGTATGTAGTAAAGTCAACACGGTTAACTGTATGCAGTTATCTAAAGTCAGATCAGGGGACAGATTCACGTATCTATAACAGACATTATCTCTAATTCAACGTGATATGTAGAATGACCGACATTAAAATTGCGCTATTCACAAATCAAGAATATAATAAGTACAATATTTACTACATTTGCTTTTCAACACATGGGGATGTAGTTTTTGAGATAAATACATATATGGAGTAATAACCATTTTTTAAAATAGGGGAAATTTTAAAAAATATTAATAGTCTGCAAACCTACAGACGGGCCGATTGATGGTAAGTGTAGGTATAGTGCGGGTAAAGAAATGTGTTTCACAGAATCCGTTTAATAAGTAACTGAAACATGTTAACATAACATTTTGTATAATTTTATATAATGCACTTGAAAACACAATATGGTGAACGCGGAACGTGGGGGGATCTACTTACAGGAAAATAAATAGAAATTAGAACAAGCATAACGAATTAACCACATGTACGAGTTCACTCGTCGCTACTGATAATCGTAAAGGTATTAATTGTATTGTAAATATACTCACAGAGTAGGTAATTTCTTCTGATACAAAAACAATCAAGTTTCTTGTTTAAGTTGGTCATAGATCATTACTTTGTTGCGATATGAAACATTGTTGTCGGGTATATTTCGGTCAGCAGCTATTGAAAATATTAGTCTCCTCGCATCAGTTTGGCGCCACCATTTATTATCAGACTTTGGCTTTTGATTAATCAATGACTGCTCAAAAAGTGTCTATTGTTTTTTATCATCAGCGTAATCACTTTTTCACCGCTAAGCTTATCTGGATTAAATGTGGTTACGTGTTTTCAAGGTTTCGAGGTTGACGTTGATACATAGATTAGTTAGACTGAATTTAAATTTATCCAGGGCCATTTGCATAACATTATTTTATTTATTTCAATCGTGCCAAACGTTTCGTTTTTTTCTACTTTAATCTTCTTTATTACCCTTCTTTTAGACGCAGTAAAGAGTGCTTAAAGAAACAAACACTTTACTTTAAGTAACATACCTTCAACGGACAAGTTAGGTTACAACACTGAACGACTGGGTACAATTTCTTTGATCGCTAAGTGTGCGATATTTATTACAGTAACAAATAATTGAAAGCAATAGGCAACGATTCTAATAAGCTAAGTCAAACTAATCCCGATTGCCGCCTTGCGATGTTGTATGATTACTTGTGCGGCACAGGTTGTAGTTACAATTTTTCAATCTAAAGGTAGCAATCTCTGGCAAATGAGGCGTTCCTAATTAGTGTTAAGAAGTAGTAATGAATTTATGACTGACTACAGATAACATCTAAGTCCTGTTTGTGGATAATGAGTTAGATATGTTATTCAATCGTGGATACTTACGTCAGTTCGTAACTCTAACAACATAAAAAAGCTTCCATGGCAATTGAAATGCGACAAGGCTAATAGAACTTAATTAGGGGCGCCAATAAGCAAACCGCTCAGTAGACCAAATAAGTAATAAATAAAGTGGACAACATAGGTAATAAAATTCAGATTAAGCTACCGAACGCTACCAACGGCCGCCGATAGCCATTTACACGCAGCTTCTGGCGAATTACGACAGACGATTAATGCTCTTCCCACCTGCTTCGTGATCATGGACTCTTCACATAGTTGGCTGGATAAACCATTAGGGTTGCCACGATCGCATTTTATATATACGACATCATAATAAGCATTTATAACTATTAGAAAGTAGTGGATACAGATACACCAGTTATACTAACTTATTACACTTAAAAATATTTTATGTCGGATTAAAAAAAACAATGTCAGTATAATTTTACTAGTAGCGTTCATAGCCTGAAGACTTGCAACATGAACGATTGTAAGATAGATAGGTTTTCTGAGGGGATCCATGCTTCTGAAAGGATGTTACACTAATAGTCGCTGTTTTCATCTATAAATAACGACTACAGTCTTCGGTCATTCGGTGAACTTCATGTTGAAGGCATTTTCAGGCATCATAAGATCTTCCGAAAATTAGATTGGCCACTAGCTGATCTGTGTTTGACCAATGTTTTATAATACATACGCTCTTGGGCTTTTAAATTACAAATATAGATCCGTATACCGCAGTCAGCTGTAAATGTTGAGATGTCAGTAATCATTGTGCCGAATTACCTGCTTGTGAGACTATACTGATATTGATTATGAGCGCATTGCCACGAAATCGACCAAGTCAAGTATCGTCGAGGGCGGTAGGTTTGGACACTTGATTGCCAGTGAGGAAATTATTTTTGAAACGTTCGTTAAGTAGTCCGTTACGATAGATAGTCAAACAGAAAGAGAGAGATAAACAATTTTTAATCCCGGGGACGTAAATTCAGAAGGTTAAAAGTTTTGGCGTTGTTACTCCAGAACACACTGAACAGAACAGACAGCACTCCAGAATTACGCGTACTTCATTTACGGCCCAGACTTTTTCAGTAATAGGGCATTCCAATATCCGTAGCATCGCAGTGGGCTGCTAATGGGTTGTAGCCAGGAAATTATTTAGTTTTTATAGGATTCCCTAGCTAAAACGGAACGGTAATAAAATCGATTTGTTCGGCTGTCTGTTCCAGTCTGTCACACTGTCATGCCTTCTATATTCCGAACCGGATGAGGTACAAAGATACTGTAAGCACAGATTACGATATAAATGGATTAAAAAAATCATGTCTATTACATAAGACTTTAATTGCGCGATAGTTCTGATTATAAGTTGTAGCACTTCGTTGAAGTCTTTTAGGCACTATTTTGAATTAATGCATTTACAAAAGTTATTGCTATACAATTAGAATTTGAAAACATTATAAGATTAGTTATAATTATTGGATAATGTAATTGTCAATGAACAAAATAACATATTAATTCCAATGATATACTACAACCCGTTGTACCGAGAGTAAGTATAACTTAAAAAAACTGTATCGACAAGGGTTTGGGTAGCACTGTATGCTTATTGCTTACTGATTTGCATATAAAGTACCTATTAATTGTCCGCAAGGTACCTTAACCACGCAAAATTATGACAACACTTATTCATATCAATTTATGAGTTAAAAGGGAACAAAAAATACTCTGAGATATGTAAATTTATGACCGCTTAAACAAAATTGAAAGTTTTATTTTTTTACAATTTTAAATTTAATGCTATTTTTATTAACGAAATATAGACGAATGTAACGTGAACAAGTTTGTTCAGTTTATTTGTATCGTAATATTATTCACACAATGTTTGAGGAACACAAACCTGCGGGATAATTTCGTTATTCATTCTCAAGATTGCGCTGACGCAGAACTAATTGACGGGAACTCGTATAAATCAATATTCGATGCGTCGCGTACGTGTACATCTAAGCGGGTCTTATTATCTAATTAACGAATATCAATACGAGATTCTTGTCGTTTCATTATCCGTTGACATACGAAACGAGTTCCACGCACTCATACAAAACGACAGGTTTGCAGTCAAACAATCCGGACGCAATAAAGCGTCGCCATAACTCGCATGGTGATGCTCAGGAGGCAAGTGGACCCTCTCTCGGCGCTCTTAATTACAGACAAAACGCTCCGTTATCAGAACGGCATTGTCGACGAGTTTCATTCCATTTGCGGTGATTCAACAGTAATATAAACAAAGCTTAGCACTTGGTAGGGCAGCTAATAATATCCTTCATTTTTCTACCTACTCGTGCTTGTCTATGGTTGAATCTTCACTTGTAAGAACACCTTTAAAGTATACATATATGTAATAGCATAACAATGAGTGCGTATTATGTTTCTGCAGTGTATAAAATAGTTACAGTAAGTTTGTATTATACAAATTGAGTTAAATCTTTTTCTAGGATTACACAGTAACTGCCCTAACTCAATTTTGACATAAATGACTAACCATACTCGTAACTATCATTTAAATGATATTAGTGAATATAAGAAATACAATTTCAATTAATGTTCATACGTTCTATCCTACATAAGGTATTAAAAATTATCCACGCCTTATTCGCAATGTATGTCTATCAATTTTGCTAGTTGAAGCGGTCCTTTATATATAGACCAAAAGATAAATCAACATTTTATTTCGTATAAATCGAATTTACATGAATTCTATGTATTGTTTTAAATGTCTCATATATTGTATTTTTTTTTGTAATTGTAACTTTTATTATTATAAGCAAGGCAAGAAATATAACCAGAGTCCTGTGGAATAGTAGTAAGTATAATTTGTAGGAGTTTCTATAATCCAATTTCTTTGTATATAAGTAGATATATTTTTCTGTAATTGGTTAAATTCGTGTACATATAAAGCGCTTAAAAAGTTATCGCGATATCAAAATGTCCTACAGTTTCTAGGTTGGCTTGCGTTGATCTAGAAACCCACAGTAAATAATAATAACATTTGAAATGGGCTAGTATTTTATTTTAATAGACAACAAACGAATACACGAGCCACTTGATGGTGAATGGTTACATTCATCATTATCTTAGCAATTGAACATTGATTACACCAAAGAAATCACCGATGCGTTTTGAACTAATAAAGAAACCGTGAACCCAAAGTGAATTTATCTTATTCTCTAAATATGCAAGTGAAACGTGTTGAAAACAGACATTTTTTATATACCTATTACTTTGCTATTGAATGGATAGAATATTGGTGTTACATTACTTTTTACAATTAATACTATATGAAATGGCTTTATGCTATTTGATTTCTTTTTAAGAAATCTTTAATAAATAGATGTATGAAATAACATTTTTCATCAATATATAAAAAAAACATGAGCATTTAAATGAATAATCTAAATAACAATTTACAAACAACTTTACAACGAAAATTTTTGTAAGCCGTTATTTGTAGAAACAATTTTGTTTCTTCGCGATCCAAGACATACATTTTCGTGTGACTTCCTAGTATATTTTAGTCACAAGTGGCGTGTACGTACTGTACACGCCGTGTACACGGCCGGTACGAGGACGGATCGAGGTATTTACTGAGCACGAAGAGGCGGACACAGTGAATAGGTAAGACAAACAGTAAGTCAACTCTATATTGCGTTGTCATCGAGTTATCTATCCAAGTCCGTTCAATTTGACAGGTATGTATTAATTTGTGCAAAACGTCATTTTCACATTAACTTTATGAAATGTTTTGTGTAAAACACACTAAAAAAACTTTTTAATAAAAGAGAAAACATGAACGGAAACAATGGATAGCTACTGATAAAATTCGATAGTTATCTGTCACGGGACATCGTCATCTTACGCTTTGCGAAAGGCTTCCCGAGTGGCGTAGCTAAGTGCCGTAGGCAGAGTCGATTTAGGACGTTTCTTTGGTATCTTCGAGAAACTTCCCTACTGTCTGTATCTATCTACTATGATTGCGTATATCGCGCGTCACGTTAGCGCGAGCGGGTAACGAACGGCGGCGGAAGCCCAAATCCGTTCCCGAGACTCGGTGCCGTGAGGAGGAATTAATTAAAGTTAATTCGCGAGGCGCCATTAGCCGCCGAGCACTGTCCTCGGTGAGCGGCCAACGGGACCTTATCATCGGTTTTAAAATTTATAGTATAACGGCTAATTAAGAGTACACTCATTTGGTTCGTTCCTCGCGTCACGAATGCAGGATTATAAGCTGTTTCGGCTTATTGCAGCGATAGTAGTCCCGGCCGCACTAATTGAGGGGGTTACACGATATCATCCGCACAAGGTCCGCCGACTCTAACGAGCTTATATAAACAAACGTCGCTTCTTTGCTGGTCGCAGAATACAAATGCTGGGCTCTAACAATGCAGCGGTGCATTAGAAATATTAGGAACTATCTCTACATTATTCCCGAGAAAGGCGATTTTCCTCGTTCCATTTCGATACTTTAGGCTCCGTTTTGATATTCAACTTGAACGTAAAGCAGATAGAACTATATTTTTTTTGACTAGTAAATAATCTATATATAATCAAAACATTAAAATATAAGGCGTATAAAATGAAGTAAAAAGACAGCAAGATATAAAACTTTAATGTCATCTGACACAACGTTACCTAAATTAGTATTAATTTACTTTGGAACAATCCGCAAGCACGATGTATATGGTATATACTTCTATGTATATTCTTCTTTGTGGGAGGGAGGGAGGTTCTATGCATGTATAGAAGTATATACCATATACATTGTGCTTGCGGATTGTTGCAAAGTAAATTAATACTAATTTAATAACAATGAATTTCCGCAAAGTAACGCCTGATACTATGAACTACAGCGTTACCTACTGGTTAGTAGCTGATGCCTTTGGTGATCTATTGATTATGCAACGTTTCGTAAATCAGTTTAGTTCTATTATGTCAGTAAGTAAAAAAAAATATAATAGTTACATAATTTTATGAAGTATAAAATGGCCGATTACAATTTATTATAAATATTAGTATAGTTTAGTTATGAAAAGAATTTATAAAATAATATTAAAATGGATTTCATAAATGTTTTCTAAGTAGTTTTAGTATCTAGTTATTGTCGATTCTATTAAATTCCACAACTTAGCCTGATCTATGCTCGTACCGATGAAGTTTAAAAAAAACCACACAAAATGGTTTCAATTAAAACTGTGTCACACGATGACAGGCTATCGAGTTAACATCTGTGATTTGTACTAATACAACCCACAACATAAACATTGGAAAATTATTATTACGATTAACCATGAAGATCTCGATCCTCTTAGGCGTATATCCGACATTCGTTACATTTATCTCTGCGCTATGAATTTGAATATCTGAGTGGCTGTTTTAGAATATATAAATACAGTACGCGCGCCGAGCGAAATAACTCATTCCTTATAAATCAGTTGATTTGAATTGCACTCTCTCATTAGCGATTCCAGCAGTGGTCCGTTGCGCAGAAATACACAACTTATTACTTTGGTTGCACAATTAAAACCATTCGAAAACCACCTATCTCGGTTGCGTACAAACAAATACCAAACTCGGTCGGTATGCATTATCTCATTATGCAGAATTTAGAACGTAACCGAAATAAAATAACTGACAGAACAAATTGTTCCATTTTATTACATGAAAGAAGCATATTAAAATGCAATCTGTAATCATTTGAACACTATAGGAATTGTCTTAAATCAAAGAATTGCCTCTATACCGCTCCGAGACTACTTTTTGTGATAGTTTTGAGTGAGAGGTATCTTTCTCATCGAAATTAACAATTGTGATGTCTATATTGTTCATCATGATAAATGATCTTATTGCGTTGATTTTAAAAATTTTGATGCCGTTAGAGCTGACATTGAAAATATTAATGGTCGTTAGATGAATACAGAGCACCCATTTTAATATTTAGTTATTTGAACTATCGTATACGGACATCGATTTCACATTTTTGTAATATTATTTTCTAAGTGATGCTACAGAAGGCCTCTAACAGTAATGTCACTGAATCAAAAGTCTTAGTTTGTATTCCAGCGTGCGGTATCATATGGCGTAAACTACGTCAAATGACCTCTAAATCAAAAGTGTCCGCTATGTGAAGAGTTACGTCTCCGATCTAATCAACAGTTCGTGCTGGAAAACGCGCTACTTTAGGATACTCATAATCATCTCTCGGCAAATAAATGTATGTATTAACCGGATAACGGAGCCTTGTTGTCGGATAAAAATTATTAACTAAACTAGTTTTCATGCATGGTGTTCAGTTCGCCAAGTGTTCGCACAGAACCAACGTTGAATTGTAGTGAGCACGTCGTGGCACAAATTTTACTATTTTATAAAAGTGGCTACCATCGATTGATCATGTCGTTTCCCAACACAATTATGCGTCGTATAAACTAATCAATGTACGTAAGCGCTACTAAGAGCGGATAATTTATTTTGTAATTGGCCGCATCACGAAGAAAACGAATGTGGCGGGTTAAAGTTAAAACTATTTTATATTAAACGACTTAGTCAATCGACAATCTGTTGGATTCATTAAAAGACCGATCATTTTATGTAAACGCCAATTCAACGATTGGGTCGCATGTAACTTTCATAATCATATTGTATTGAGTTGGACTTATATCTGTCAGTGTATTTTATTATACTAGGAATTGTAGAATTTATTTAGTAATATATTGATTATGAGTTATAAAGACACATTTGTATAATTTATTTTTAACCTTGTACGGATTTTTGTTTCTATAAAAAAGATAATCTGTTAAATGGGTGTTCGTATTATCATTCTCTAATTGTTTTTCGTAAGTAGGTAATAAATGATATGCGGTGATAAGCTATAACATTTAATTACTTCATTATTCTCATGAGGATTCACGTATTTGATCGCTGAAATGAGATTAACAAATCGTTTTTCAATTATAAATGGAAAGGTTGGATTTATTCCGATCATTTTATTACGTACATGAATTATAATGATTGATTCACGGAACTGGGTCGATATATGGACATAAAATGTACATAAAACTTTATTCATTTTGTGAATTAAATTTAAAATCCTATGTTCTAACAAGTTTTCATTGAGCTGTTATTTACCAGACGATACCTGTTATTAAAATATTATAGTTTAACATTGTTATTAATTCATTCTATATAATTTTCGGCATGTACCTTCTAATACGTCTATTGGCAATTTTATTGAAATATAATATTCATATCCAAAGTCAGATAATTAAACTGGTACTCATTTGCATACGAAGCCGGCAAGTTCAACTGTAATAGATATAACAGAATATCATAGGTCGTTGAGCGCCGTGAGAATTTGTTGTATTATTTTCCATAAAATTAGACAAGATTTTGCATATTGCTGTAATTATAGATGTTAAGTACCGGGTATGGATGTGATGAATCATCTAAATACAAATAAATATATATATACAAAAGACATACCGACGCGAACCCCCAGTTGTACAGATGCCTCTTAGTATTGTGTCGATTTGGTGTCTACTGACTTAGACAAAATTACGAGTATTATCAAATTTATGCATAATGGGGTGATGTGAAATATTAAAATTCACATGTAATTTATAATTCTCTGAAGTAGTGAAATAGGTAATAGTTTGTTTAGAAAAATATTTTGATTTACATAAATTACTTTCTCTTACAGATGTTAACATTATCATTGAGTGACCTATTTCTGTATCACTAAATGTACCATTCGAGGGTATTAAATCTACATTGTATCATTCTCGATCAGGCTAAACCACTATAGAGTGAAAGAAATTTTAGATACTGCTTTTACATATAATATTGACTTCGAAAAATCGGGTTCTATGTACCTACGTAGTCCTCAAAATGTGGAAAAACTATATGGAATATGGGATATAAATTGATATTTGACTATCAAGGATAAACAAAGAAAGATTGTCATAGTTAGTGGAAAACTTCTTTAAAGCAAGATGACGATAATTTAAAACTTTAGTGGGTATCTTTATCAACAAAAAAAGAATAGGATTTTATTCGTAGTATGTCACAAGTCAATACTGACTTCTTTATTTTACAATAATTGATATGAAAGCCTCTTTATGACTTGATCTATTGACATAATATTCACACAATATATGTATTTGTTTTATTAAGTCGATGGCTCACATGACTCTAGACTCTGAGGTATCTAAATTTGAATTAACTTATTTCATATCTATTTATAATTCTATTATGTTCGCGTGGTTAACAAATTGGCAGACCAATGTGTGATGTGTCAGGTAGTTTAGTAAATAATAATATTTGCATAAATATAAAATTTCCGCGTACAAATTCGCAGGAATCCTCTAGTGTAATAAAAAAACGGACGCACACAACTGAAGAATAAAAAACGCGAGGAGACATGCAAAATTTACAATTATTAAAGTGCAATTTTTATAGCTTCAATTGCTCTCTCAAATATCATACATTAAGATCTTGTTACCATCATCGTCGGGCAGTCGTTGAAGCTGCGGGTGGGATCCACGCTACAGGCAACGGTAGTCAACATAGCAGCCACGATGATGCATAAAATACAACTTGTGCTGGAGGCTTTTGATTAAAAGTTTACATCCACCGCACACGAGTTTTATTCACTAAAAAGTTAGCGAAGGGAGGTTAGTACAAAAATGAAACATTACGACTTTATGTATACGTATAATAAAATGTTAACGGATCCTTTTTAACTTTTTTCTACGTTAAGGATAAATGAAAAAAACTGTAATTAAGGGCCTTTATTAACGCAATAGAACCCAAAACGATAGTTGTTTGAAAATTTGTCCGTTTGTCTGTGCGTTTGTGCGCGCTAATATCAAAAACGGCTTAACGCATTTTGTTATGGTTTTTAGTAATGTATTGCAGTAAGCATCACTTAAAATTTAAAGTTCATTTAATTGCAATCCGTCCATAAATAATAAAGTTACAAATTAATATATTTTATAATTCATGGAACGAGAAAATCTCAGTCTTAAAACAATGCAGATCAATGCAAAACTAAACTTAAGGCGGAGCGTGAGTCGTTTGCTACTCGTAGTTTATTTATAAAATCCACTAACTTAACCTAACTTAACCGTATACTAATTTGATGTTGTCAACTTCAAAACTTTTGTTTTATTAGAACATTGATAGTCCGAAATTTATATAAAACTGCCATACAAGCATGAAATTACTACCAATTCATTTCTGAGTTGAATTTCTCCACCATTCTAAGAATTAATGTCAAATATGCCAAATATCTTTTAATATTCCGTGCGAACACCTAACAATCATCACAACCTAACAAACTTGAACGTTTGAACATTGATCATACTCGTATTTTTATGCAAGTGCATGTACAAGAGTCGGGAACTGTAACTTATAATTTTTTGCATCGGTGGTGGACAGAAAAATGTACAACAGTTGGATATCGTCATAATTATCCCTGTACACCTTTTCAAAGAGAAGGAATTTCTTTTATGTTACCAGTGATTCAAGATCCATTTTGAAATAATTGTCTTTGGTTATAATATTTAGATACTTACATATTTGTATATGTAACATTTTGGTACTCACATAGTTTGTAACTTTTATAATACTGCTTTGGTTAACTTCTTTTATAATTTCCTGTATCTTTTATCCATTTATTTTGTAATTTCTTTAATTATTTCATTATGTTTAATGTTTTGTTATTGTTGTCAAATATTTGGCAAATGTTTTAAATTATTGTCATCATGAATATTTTTATTTTTAATATGTATAATTTTGTCCTCTTTAGTAATATAATTTATTAGGTTGATTACAAATTTTAAATTTGTAAAAAAGATCACAAAGAAGAGAAGAACAAAGAATTCCAGAAAATTCGACACATAAAAGGCGGGCTGTATCGAGGCTGGACAGTCTCTCGCGTGTGGGTCACAACATTTAAATCTCGACACTGACAGTCTTACGCGGAAAGTCTCGTGCGGAAGAGTCTCGCGGGTGGAGTCAGTGGAGTCATGGCACTTCAATCAGGACTCGGAAAGTCTCGATCGGAATAGTCTCGCGATTTGAGTCACATCACTTCAACCACGATACGGAACAGTCTCGCACTCATAGCCGGAAATCATTTGGTACTCTCGATTCCGGGATCTATATGTCTCGTGCGCCCTAACGTACGCTCTGGTTAAGGAGATCTTCGTGTGTTGAACACCAGAGGCACTGGCGTCTTGTGCATTCCAACACACGCTCTAGTCGGCGAGGTCTACGTGTGCTAAACACCTGATACTTTGCACGTCTCGCGCGTCTTAACGCACGTTCCAGTCGCCGAGGTCTCCGTGCGCTGTACGCCGGGTTCTCCGATTGTCTCGTGCGCCCTAAACGCACGCTCCTGTCTGCAAAGCCACCGTGCGCTACACGCCGGAGAAGTGAAGGAGAAACGACAGGCCTAGCTATAGGCCTTCCTACTTACAAGTGACTTTTACTTTCTTAAATTATTATCTCCTATAACATATAAACTGTAACCGCCAGGAATACTTGAATACATTCTATCTTCCAAATTTCTAGATCTTTTACTATAACACTACATGGTTTAAAAATATGCAACAGTTAGTAAGATCTGGATTCCTTTTTTTAATGTAAATGTTGATATTATTTTCGGTACGTGTTTACAACCGTGATAAATGTATCAATCAGAAAGAGCTCACATCTTCCATGTGTATGTATATTGAATAATAGGACAGAGAGCATAAAATCCATAAAAATATAATCGGTTAAGAAATGCTACAAATCAATAGAGGTTTTGGGCCGAAAATAATTGAAGAGACGGTATAAAAAATAATGAATCGTCACGTTTTTAATGAGAACTAGTAGTACCAGCCTTTAATCATGGTAAAAATTCTCTCCTCCTGTTCCTTTTTGTATAAACTGAATGGAGGAGAGAAAGTTACCGATGCTGTCTAAGAATATTGGTCGGTCGGGCAATCAACTTTCTTATAAAGGTTATTCGTCCTTTAAAGCTTTATCGGTCGAATTAAATTCTCGACCAACCGATGTAATCTTTATTGGGTTTTTGATAGCGTACTGACTTTAATAACATGCTGATACAAATAAATTAAAGACAGATATAGATGAGAGAGGGATTTACGCATATGGTGTAGTAACACGAAAATTCAATTTTTAATTTATAATACCTATACCTATATTCATTTATACATATATGTATGTATGTATAAATGAATAATATATATACAATTTTGCGACATTAGTGTATTACTTATTACCATAAATATTATTAACAATGAAAAGATTGCACCAACAAGTTACATTGTTCACTTCTAAAACATTATTCAACAATGCAGTTTAAGTAGAATGTATGGTTAAATTAAGCATGGCATAACTTCTCTCCTTATTTGTTCGGCCTCTAATAGCGATCGAGACAATGCATGCAGGAAACAATGTGAAGGCGATCCGAACAAAGCTACCGATTTCGGTAGGAATGGATTTTCTCACATACAATTTGTTAATTACTCTCGTGATTACACCACATTAGATATTGAATGAAATCTTTAATTTACGCCCATAAATCAGATTGAGGCGCATTTAGTCGATGTGAATCACGTTCATGTTAAAAATAGACTCGTACATCCAGCACGCCATGATGCTTTACGTATCATAAATGTAATATTTATCTACTTACTATATATAAAACAATCATATCATGTAAAGAGACTATAAAGAAGACAAATATCACTATTGGTTTCACAAAACAAAGAAAATTTCGTCGATATATTCTGCACTCATCAAGTTACGACTCATTAACCACAGATTCAATTACAAATAAACGAAAATAAACTTGAAATACATGACGGAAAGACACAAAACGTGCATTTAATTTGCAACAATTTATTATAACTGTTCAAAAGCAGATCTCAATATGTTAACAGTTAAATGTCCGATTAAGTTGTCCAGTAACAGTTTGTGGTGAATTTATTGGTAATCACAGCACACTGTTAGAGGCGTCGACATCATCACTGGCGGCGAGAGACGAGTAGCAACTAATTAATGGTAACAAACTATTCAATATTGATTTATTTCCTATTAAATACCCTCGCTTATGTTTACGGTTACAAATAGCAATCTCAACCGAAACAATTGTTATTCATTTATATGACGTATTTAACATGTTTAATGTTTGTCCCATATTATTGTTTTAGGGATCGGTATTCCTAATTCTATGGATTATTAAAATTTTGTAACATATTCATGATATTCATTTATTAGGTACCTACAATAATTGCAGAAAAGTTTTCAACACGTTGTTTAAATCTACCTTTTAAAGCGAATGTCTGTATTAAATACTGTTTCCTATTTTGGGGAATAAAATCCATTTTTCGTCATTAAAAATTAAAATTATTCTAAATAATGATCTACATGTGGATGGCTGGTCTCCTTCAAATGGCACATTAAATATTTCAATAAACATGATTCGATATGTTAAGAACATTAGCTGCTAAATATTTAATAAATTGTCTTAGAGATCCAGATGACAAGCGGATTTAGCGTTTTCTTTTTCGCCAAAAAAGCATCGGTGACTTCCGTCTGTTCATTTATCGCTTATTGAAATAAAAAATAAATAAATGGTATCTTACATCGCTTAATCTCTTAATCGTTAAAAGTGGAACATGATCTTCCATATTGAGTAGAAAGAGTATTAAATTGAGTTCACTCTATTACGCCTAATTCTGTTACTCAGAAACTCAGCGCTAATAGCGTCTCTCTAACGGAGAGTAAATTACGAAGTGGAATATAATCAAATTTTTTGTTTGCTATTTCGTTGTAACCATAAATATTGTGTACTTGATAAAGTGTAATGTTTACAGGGAATTTGTTATGAAAACTCTGAAATAATTTTAACAATTTCTACTATCCGAGTGACAATTTTTATTTTAAATGATTAAGATATGCTTTTTAGTTTGTTCATCCTTCTCGTGGTCACGATAATAAAAAAGAACGCCGCAGGTGATGACGGCGAACCCGAGGGGCGCTTATAAAATATGATCATTGGTAAGCGAGTATTTAAGTAATACGGATGAACAGAGTATGAAAGTAGTAAGTTTCACAGACATTTGTAAGTCTGGCAGTAGCAAAATAAAAACAACAAATACACATGGACCTGTGTAACTTGTGCACATATAAAAGACATGGTGTAATTTAATTTTTTAATTCATGCAACCAACTAGTGCTACTACAGATTTCAACATGCATTGTTATTGTTTTAGAGAAACTACCTACACCAAGCGAGGCTTCTTATGTGTAGCATGAAATGAACTGTAATTGTCATCATGCATAAGGACATAACTAGATACTGTTAATCAAATAAATACCAATATAAAGTGAATGATGCTTTAAATTTACAATATTATACCGATTACTCCATTTAAGTTATTATGAACATAATCGACTGAGTCGTGTCTGTAATAATATCCATAATGTAAAAATGCTTTTCATAAATATTCCAGCGTTATCTTTATAGATATTTTAAAGTTATTTTATTTCATTTTATATGCCGTTGGAGTGTCTAATAATGACCGTGTAACTTCTGAAAGATTTGGAAGGTTAAGGTCATATTAAACGTTTACACACTCACACCCGCGCACAAGGATTCCCTGTGTTGCGAGTGGCATGAACGTACACAAATATGACATTACACACACCCATGACCCGAGAACAAATATTTATCTGTGACACAAATGTCTGCCCCGGCCGGGAATCGAACCTTGAACCCTCGCTCGGCAGGCAGGTTGACTACCAACTGGACTATGGGGTAGTAAAATTTCCATTATAATATGTGTTTTATCGAGATGACAGTTCATAGCTATCCTAGTATAAAATACATGGTGCTGTAGTCAGAAAACAAATTTATACTAACGAATCTATTACGAACGAACTACGAAAACTAAATTATATCGTCAACTCTGTAATATTTAAAACTTTTTATGTATAACATTAGGTCGTTGTAAGTAGTATATTTATGTTTTTTCAACCAAACCTACATTCAATCTTTCACATCTCCTATTTGAATCACTAAAGAGGGAAAACTCTTAATACAGCGTATATCAACTTCTATTTATTTATAAAATTAAAACAAATTCAATACGAATTCTCATGAATTTAATTAAAAAAATTACGTACTTTTATTCTTTATTTGCCCATTACGGGGGTATTTATCTCTAAATTTAATTTTATTTTATTGTTTTGCTGTTATGAAATTTTTAGATCATTGGCATGCAACAAAACATTAATGTATACAATAACAAACCATCACAACAAATTTCATATTGTATATCTGCACGGCACAATCGAGTGGTTTAATGTATTTCTTTAAGAACCGCAGTGATTAAAGCTAAGACAATCTGTTGTTGGTTGTTCAACGTCCCAGATTATATGTTAATGAATGATGTCGCTAACAGAGTCCGATCGCTCGGACGCGGGAGACGGAAGACACGCTCACGACGCGTCGTGGGAACGGGCTCTCTGAACCCCCAACACGAAAATATTCCTTTCATACGTTGTGTTTGCCAAATTGTACATGGAAATAAGCAAACATATTACCAACTTGTCAGTGTTGTTGTCAATTGCATATATAATAAAAATCGAAAAGGAACGTGTAGGATTAGAAATTATAACTCAAAGATTTCGAGAAATGCTATTATGGATGCTTGAAAATACGAATATTTCATTCGTTTTAAGACTTATCAGTATTAGTAAATTAATCAGTTCGGGTTTTACGAGAGGAAAAAATACCGCTGATGTAGGCATAGCACTTCTTAAACACATTTTTGATGCTTGGTAATGCAAGAAGGATGCTATTGGTATATTCTGTGACCTCTTTAAAGCTTTCTATGGCGTTGACCATAGTATATTGATGAATAAACTTAGCTGTTATAGTGTTTTTACATAATAATTTAGCCTTAAAAATCTTATCTTTCTGAGCGTATTAAAAAATAGTTATTAACAGAATAGAATCTCCAGGGGCAAACATTACCATGTGAGTGCTTCAAGGATCAATATTAAGATAACTATTATTTATAATATATAACAAAGATCTTCCTTATTTCACTAGGATATTGTGTAAAACCGCATTGTTTGCTGATGACACCGCCTTAGTATTTAACGTAGATAGAAGAAAACAATGTTTTGATGATGTAAATAATATTATTTCCCATAATAGGCTTATTTAAAACGCAAAAATAACTAAATTTATTAAATTCATGTTACTACATGTAAGACAAGTGTACTCATATTGATATGAATAAGGAAGTGCTGGAACTAGTAAATTCTACAAATTACACAACAAATTACAATATCTGCAGCTGCGGGGTGAAGATCTCAACTTGATTAAAACGAAATCAATAATATCGGAGTTTGTGGATAAACTCATCTTTCATAAACAAAATTTAAGCAGGAAAGAATATTCACATACTCCGAATTTGTCAAAATTACCAGAAATGCTTCAAGACGATGTTATTTTATCATATGTCACTTACTTGGACGTATTTCACAAGGATTTTACTAAGATGTTTGCGAATCTTTTAAGTTTACAAATTTCTCAACGAATAATAATCCATAAAATATCACTACCTTGGAAGATGTGCCAAAGTGATAATGCAAGAAAGTTGAATACTATCAGCAAAGACGACGAGCTTAAACCGTAGTTCAACCAAGGCTATCAGGAGTTCTGGTTGCAACGCAACATTGAAACACAGTATCCGGCATTGTGGAACAATGCTGAAAAATACGTTATAGCTTTTCCATCATCAGAACTAGTCGAAAAAGGCTTCAGTGATGTTACAAACAGTTTGACAAAACAAAGAAACCGTTCGAAAATTAAAGAACGCGGAGATTTAAGGTACTCACCAATATTGAATAAGGTACTCACCAATATTTAGCTAGATTAGTAGAAAGTTACCAGGTTCATCCATCCCACTGATTTTTTAATTTTTTTTTTATCTATACTTTGCGATTTTAATGTTTTTTTTTAACAATTTCCCACTTAAATATTTTTACATAATGTGTATTATTAATTACTCTTGATATTTACTTATCATATTTACTGAATTTCATGTCTATTTATTATGTTAAATTTTAATAAAAAATAATTTCAAGGTTATTCAACTTAACCAACCGCAAAGTTTTTTGTATTAATAGTATAAAAACTAGGGATAGGATTTTAAAAGTAATTTCGCTATGGGGGTCTGTGGTATCAGTTCATTTTGGCAAAGGGGTCTCTTGCCCAAAATAGTTTGGGAATCCCTGGTTTACGTTCATAATTAAATCCGGTAGTAGATCGACTTGCGATCGACAATATATTGCAGAAAAAAAAAAGGTCTGCTGGGCCAGCTATATGTACATCATATTATATTTGTAAATGAAATGGATACGAGTATTTTTGTATAAATAAATATAAATCAGTAAAACTATAAAATGGGTTTTTAGCGAAACCTTAACACTAAATTTATGTAAACATGTTTCGTAACATCCAGAAGATATGGCCTTATAAATTTATTACCCGGTTAGCGAGTGATAAAATTTAACAGCACAATTCCGTGAGCGCCAGTAAACGTGGACTTGAATTAGATTTAATGGATTTTCATCAATTAGTATACTAATTACAAGTTACGATGTACTTCACTTGTGCTTGGAAATAAATTATGGAATACAGTTAGTGAATGAAAACTCATTAAACAAACAAGGTCGAATCAATATCGCATGTGGACGTATACGTTTAATTAGTTAATTTTCGCATCAACGTTGAAAGTGGACCTAAGCTTAAGAAACGAATGGAATGATTTTTCATGCAAAACGCAATAAAACATTTCCAATCACACGTATTTTAATCGAAAACTGTACATTAAATTACGAACAGATTGCGATGCATGTCGCTTGTGCGCCTACGTAAAACTGAAGTCTACAACCAAATAATCCAAAACATTGTTCGCACGCTCATGTAAAATTGCTCGAACAAGTATTAAAGTATGCGGTAAAAACAAAATTGGGCGGTCAAGAAACGATGTGACCGTGTTAACAGACGATGGTAATGCTTTTATGGCGTGCCGACACCATCTCTAATGGGCTTATAATGGCGATATCGGTCGGGACCGTGCGAGCTAAGTAATTGATAGAGCAACTTGCTATAGTCTATACTATTAGTAGCGCTAATATAATAGATTACTTAAATAAATAATGACTTCATTAGTCATAAATCCACCAACTATATGAATTAACTGGATGATAGTTGTTTGGGATATATGAAAAGATTCATTTTAAAGTTTTATGATGGATAAGTGTACTTCAGCCCTTATTTGGGTTTAATTCTTTTTACTAGGTACAATTATTGATGGGCCCCTTGTTTGCTCTTTTTTAGAAGTAATAGAAGTTTTTTAGAAGTGGTACGTATATATTCTAGAGGTTTTACTTTATTAAATAAATATTTAAATTATTTATTTATTTACACTTTATTATATCTAATTTCATATGGTAAGTATAAAAGGCGGACTTCATGCTGACAGCCTTCTCTACCAGTCAACCTTCGGGATAAGCGGATATCAGTGTTAGCGACGTTAATACATAAATGTTAATATATATATATATAAATATATTACATATATATTTAATATTTAATATATATTACAAATATAAACACACGAGAATGTTCGTCAGTTAATTTAATTAGCTTGGGTCGATGACGACTCACCACTGTGATTGAGATAGTGGGCAGTGACTATCTCACTGAAAGAATGTGCGTGATCCATTTTTGGAGACTAATTACATGATAATCAATGTCGGTGAAGTGTGTAATTAATAGAAAGTATATCAACGAGTAAACGAGTACCTACGACTGGCTGGTTCTGTTGATTCGAGAGATTGTAACACCTACGCGACAATGGCGTATCAGTTATGTTGATAAATGTCTAGTGTATTCAGGTCATTCAGTGACCACGAAGTTAAATTTTAATTCAAAAGTATAAACTAGAAAAATATATAAATCAATTCTTCTTGTGATAAAGCGCTAGATAAACATCTAGAAAGTAAAAAAGTCTGATTATTTTTTTGTCTACTATCTATATATAATAATTCAATGTATTTGCTTTAAGTAAAAAGCCTTTGCAGATAAGAAAGATGTTTACATTTAACTTGTAAACATACCCATTGAAGACAAACTTTCATAGCAATTCTCAATAAAACGCCTCAAAATCTACAACGCCCGTAAGCAAAATAATAGCTGTGCCTTTTATACGAAGCTTGTAACAATTAACAATACGTAAAATACTTTCTATTGTTAAAGGCAAGGTCCAGTAAAAGTAAGTTTAATAATGCGTTATCATTATAAAAATTACTGCAGCAATCGGTAAAGATCAATTGGTCAACGCGCGAATAAAGAACGACTAACTGCGATTGTTTGGTTAAGGCTTGTACGTATCTATTTTTAATGGGCCATTCACTAAATTATACGTTTTCATCGTGAGAAAGTGAGGCCGCGAATTCAAAAAAGCTTTGCTGGAACTTGCTTCTTCTTCGAGTGAAAGTGTTAACTTTTTGCTGATTTCGAGTTTATGAACATTTATATCCATTTCTTATAATCTTCTCATTTTACTGTTATAATATATAGTTCTATTCACTGCAAAGTGTACTTTACCTGATCGTAATAATTATGTATAAAAGTCCTAGCACTCGATTGTCCCTATGACGCTACGGTAGTTTATTTTTTTATGTTAATAGCCAACAAACGAGCAGACGAGCCCCCTGATGGTAAGTGGTCATCGTCGCCCATGGACATCAGCAAAACCGATGGTATCACTGATGCGTTGTCGGCCAGGAAATTAGAAGAAGGTAAGAAAGAAAGAACTGGTTCTCAAGCCCCCAGCCGGAACACGACGAGTCGTTTGGCGGCTGACTCAAGCAGTAGGGTGGTAGCTAGCCAGACAGGCTTTACGGATAGATAATAATACCAATAATAATATTAATGACTTAATGATAATACTGATAGTCTCTTTGGTATTATATTTGTGTTAAAATACTTCATTTACCTATTATTTGTTCGACATTTCCGAACGATTTCGAACATATCAATTCAGTATAATGAAAATCCCAAGAGATCAAAGAAACTAGACATATGGATTTACCATTTTAGAAGAATTATTCAATGATCAATAAATAAAGGAGGATAAAAGACATTTTGTAAAGGACTAGGCAAGTCTCAATTGAAATGTGTAGTTCCTAAAATAATTAATATTTTATAAAAAAACACATCCAAGTGAACAACTGCATATGTATTTGAAATCTATTATATTTAAAATGATTTTGGCTCAATTATTTGGCTTATTTTATACTAGTAAAATCAAACGCCATTTAGGCGTCCATTTTATACTTAAAATAATTTTTAATGATAATAAATTTCTAAATTCCTTTCCCGTTCTTGCAGTGGTTTCATAAAATTCACTTACTCGATAGAAATCTTTATCCTAACGAATTGAAAATACAATTCGCAATTGTATTTGATGATTACAGCGGTACGCGTGCTTTGACGAAAAGCTATCGTTAGCGACACTCGCAACTCCAGTACAGACATCGTTAAATCACTAATGGTCCTTGGATACATTCTTGAAGAAGTGAACACGTTTCAAGTTAGTTCTAAGTGTTTTGCAAGTAGTTTAGGTTACAGTTTAGACACAGCGCAAAACTTGTTTGTTACACTATGTTGCCAGTAAAATGTACATACAGAACAAAGCAATGCAAAGTTGGAGTCGGGTGAAGTGATAGAAGGACGCACAGCAAAATACTATTTGTCAATGTAATGTACAGAATCGGGTAGATCGGTGCAACGACAGAACTGATGAAAAGCCGCTATTAGTATATTGGGTAATATAAAACCAGCAAGGTTTCAATTACATTGTGAGAAAATTATTGTACTGTACTTGTTCGGTGAACCTGTATACAGCGAAGTAGTTCAAAATCCGTTTGTAGATGTCGCTTGATCGTTCATTTTGCTATCTTTACTCCTATTTGTAAAATATAACAAGTAAGAAAATGTGAATTTCAAGCATAGACATAATAAACTGGTTGTAACTTTAATAATTACACAAGACACTAATTTTAAAACAACACAACAACAATAGGCCAAGTAAATAATTTTGCTTTGGCTTTTTATTTTTGTGACCTTTTTTAAGTGTATTTTTATTAAATAATATATTTATGTATTCAGTATTGAACGATTTACAAATAGTGGCGAAGCATTTGTATATAAAAAAATAAAAAGAATTTAATTTCTTGATTTCTAAAAAGTCTGTTAAAAATTAAAGATGATACATACAAAATTTCCCTCTAAGCTCTGTGAAGACTGGTACGAAACGTGGTTAAGTTAAGTTAGAGGTTAAGTTAGAGGGCAAAAAGTATTTGGAACACGAAACAGTTTGTTTATTTACAAAAAATCTAAAACGAAACGATGTTAGGAATTATTTTAATTAGTTATTAATAACGTAATAATAATGTGTTTGTCTATCATTATCATCGTGATTGATCAGTTATTTCATTCGATCACTGAATAATAAATACAGATACAGCGCACTAGTTGCAAAAAACTTTGCAATATCGAACAATGTAGTAAGTTGTCGGGTAAATACATTCTCGGATACGTTTTAAGTGAGTGCGAAGTATTTCGCGAGTAGTTTGCGCTACATTGTTGGTAAGGTGTAGATAACAAAGGATTATTCACGTTCGCCGCACCGTGAGACAATACACAGTCCTGCAGATCAGCCAGCGTAACGTAACGCGGGGTGAATGAATCTAAAATCAGTTCACGCTATAACCATCTTTTCCTTAAAACATTAATCTTGAAAACGATTTACGGGTTTACATTGCGATCACGCCCAATTTTATTCACATGTAATTACTGGCGTTAATTTGAGCAGGGCGTTAATCCTTGTTTTGCATATTATTCGAGACGTAATGAATAAAATATATAAAAAATAATGTCATTTTTCGAAAACAATCTGCTTTGAACAAAATTTAGTGTTGCAAACATATAATAGAACACAATTAAAATAACTGTCCATAAATGATAATATGTTTGACACTTGTTTCACGTGATTTTTAGACGAAAATATTTTATTTTATTGTATTAGATTCAACTTAATTTTACTCATAAATATACCTAAGAAGATAAAACTATCAAAATCACTAAATAAAAGATTATTATCATTTGTCGTTTTAGATATTATCTATTATTAAATTACCTCTATATCGCGAGGTCTTTATTACAAGATTCGTATCGCTACAGAAAAATGTTTGAGTCGTCATTTTTAAATTGCAACTGAGTATACCTACTTTTAACAGTCGTTTACGGTGAATGAGGTCTAAAGAAGATGGTTGATACCAAGAGCCCTGTTTTAAATTGAAATTTTGTACATTTAAGCGGTATCTCGCAATGTAAATTAACTCAAAATCCCACACTCCTTTTAAACTTGTTTATGGCCCAAGTTGCACTACACTGTAGAATTTGACATACTTTTTTAATTGTAGCAATTCGCATACAGTGTACAAAACCTTTATGAATATAATAAATTTCAAATCTCTATCTACATCTTACACTTTTAGGTATGTAAATAATATATTTTTAAATTCAAAGTATCACGCTTTGCAACTATTAAATTTAAATCAGGTAGTCTAATTGAATTCAATTTAAGGACGTTTATCTTTTTATTTGATTTACAATTCCTTCAAAAAAGTTGGATGGATATATATGTATATTCCTCGGTTGCTACCGCACGACTTGAGCGGTCGCAAAAATCACGAGTTGCTTTATATTTCTTCATTGTAAGCACACTTTTTTACCGCCTTATTATAACTTGTTCATTAAAAATAAGCAACAAGCTGCAGTGATACTGTGGTTGCAATTAATATGAAGATGATAAAAAGGTAGATTATTATAAATAAGCATCGAGTATACAAACACTTTGGTAACTGAATTAAAACTTAGTTAATCATTTGTAAAAGTTGAATTCGATTCAATTCAAAACTTTGCACACTTATTGTTAGAGAGTAGGGTTGCTTGCACATGATGATAAACTTAATAAAGACTGTATGTTATTTATGTCAGTAAATTGATAATTTTGCATTCTGTCAGATATAGGTTACGTTGAACGACCACAATGCGCGTTTGTTATTCTGTAGTATATAAAATATATACATATATATATATATATAAATAGCCTGACACCCCTAGCTTAATAGGCAACGGTCAGTGAGTATATTACAGCAGATACGAGAACACAAGTCATGTTTTACTTGGATGTTCGGGATCGCCGGCAAAGCGCGGAAGGCGCACGCGCACCTCGCTATCGCCACGAGGGCATCTGCCTCCGTACATCAAATTAACAGCGCGGAACCGGGAACCGTAGGGCGGCTACATCGCATCGCACGCCAAAATTCGCACCTATACCCACCCATTCATATACATAGCTAGGTTCACACGCGGATGTTTACTTGCGAGCGGTCAACCAACCGTGCCCGATGTGTGTTTTATTGCATGAAGAAATATTGCTTATTCTGACTGTTAAATGTAGTATTTGTCTTTTTGATTCTCTTGAGCACAGCCATGTAACGAACAATTTATGTACCGTAGCTTCGTTTTAGCGATTGTAATAAACATATAAGTTAGGAGTGTTTGCTCTGTTAAGTTTGAATTAAGAGGTCGTGGCAACCTAATGAACGACAAGACATAAATCACAATAAGACATTTTCTGTTTTGTTTAAGGCTGGGTGTAAATGTCTTTGCACCGCAAGCTGGAGTTTATGGAATACTGTAGACATGTTTAGGAATACCTATTAAGATTTAATGTAAACACCATGCAGAAGTAGGTCAATCACATCAAATGAGCCTAAGCTTTCCCATATATTTGTTTAGTAATGCTACATTTAACCAGTATTTATATTATCCATGATGATATTTAATTTTCGTTTGTGTAATTACCTTCTCCGTGTAGCCATTCTGTTATGTAAAAGAATAAAAAAAAAAGGATTATTTCAGTTGTAATAATTATTTTATTAATAAAATTTTGATGTTCATAATAATCTTTTTTTAATATAATAATAAAAATAAATTGATTCAATATTGTTCTGAATTAACATAATTATAATTGTGTTAAACAGCAGAGCACGTATGTATGTGTCCCAGTCATTGCGGAGACCCAAAATGTAATCTACTACGCTGGTCCAGTGTGATTTGGTTGGTTGCGTTAGTGGCATGGCCGTGAATATGAATTAGTAACTGATAAACGAAGTGCCGGCGCCTCAAATGTTTTAATCGCTTCCGTACTTGGGAGCGCGATCGAGAAATTTTGCCGCTAACGGTTACCAATCCAACAACCGACTGCACCTGTTTAACTCGAAACTCTGTTGACTCTCGATTGACACAACCCTTCGATCTATGAGCGAGTCCAAAGTTCAGTTTTAATTACACACTTAGTACTAAATCTGACTGAATATTACATTTTGTTGCTTGTTACTAAAATTATTTACCGTTGTGAAGCTACTGACAAACGCTTCGTTATAAAACATAATATAATCTGCAAAGCACTTACATGACGCACTATGGATAAACATAAATCTGTGTAAACTCTGACGATACAATCGTGAGAAGAGACACATTAAACTGCAACATAATTGTTTGAAGACGTGAGTAGTCAGTGAATGCGCCGCGTGAAGTTGTGGGGCACTTGCGGGAATAGATTCCTAAGAACAGACGTACACACGAATGAGTGAGTACTAATGTACCTTATAGCGAAAATCCATGACTAAGTTTGCGTGGCTGTAATGAAAATTCACCACGATAACTCATACTTCCTCTGTAAATTAGAAAAGGTTCTTCTAGACAGATTTAATAACGCAAAGATTATTTTAACGACAAGGTCAATAACACTATACTGCAAAATAAATTAAATTGCCGCAGAACTTGACGTTATTTTTCTATCATTTACAACTGAAACAATTCTTATTTTTATTATAACTAATATTCTGCCCTGGCTTCGCTTTGGAAAATTCACCTGGAACACATGTAATTCCTGGGATGAAAAGTATGAAAAAAAATATAAGTTCTAAATATGCAAAGAATATCTAAATCTGTTCCGTGGTTACCATTTTATTACGTGTACAGACAAGACAGACAGATAAATATTCTAAAATACGTTAAGGCGTTCTATACCGATAGCAAAATTAATTTAATTTAAAATTTCCAAAAAATACATGTACAGTTTTGGCCCCGTTACACTTATATTATTAAGTTTAGATAACGGTAAATAAGCAAATATAAACATAAGATAAGTGGTCACCGCCGCCTAAGCATGTCCGTGACGCCAGGGGGTTAAAGACGCGGTGCTAGAGCTAAGAAGGAAGCGGTAAATTCGTCTGCTAGCATTTTTAGGCAAAGAACCTTATAAGCATGCGTGAGTAGGTACAGTAAAATTATAGTAAGTGGTTGGTACATAGTACATAAGATTCATCATCTGCTTGACCAGTTTAATGCATTGATATTGTGGCATATGATATGAATACATGATACAAACATAATTAATATCATGATTTTCCGCAAAGTTCAGTATCTCGTAAATAACTATTATGTACCAATTTTACAAAAATAACGTATCCGAAATCGCATCCGCAACATTCTCTAAAGTGTGCGTTTAAAAATAATGTAAAAAGACTGCAAATATATTCTGCGAAAACATGACTTGCACCCGTTGCGTACGTTAGTAAATTCGCATTACCTCCCTGTGCTAGTGCAATAAATAAATTCGTGATCGTAGAGTTTTTAAAAAATATGTGACATTTTTAGTCTCATATATTATATGGATATGGTAAACATTTTTTAATATATTTATTTCATTACGATTTGCTATAATAATTTAGCTACCGAGGCATAAGTTATAAATTAAACATGACTTCGCTATGGCTCATAAATTTACTTAATATCAGCGATGATTCTCTTATATAACAATACATTAAAAAATAGACAACACGTTACCAGTAAACAGTCAGTTTGTAATCTTTATAAACCCCTTGGGTCAACAAGCAGTAACGAAATATGATTACGGGTGCTTTAACTGTCCCCGTATTGATGTTTTTTTCAGAAGAAGCTAATAGAGGCAAGTAATTTCAACCGGAATTTGTTGTGAGGTTTAAGAGAATAAGTATTTGCTTCGTTAAAGAGTAAGGATACCACCGATTACCACCGCACCATGTTGAATGATTATAATTATTTTTATCGCGTTAAATACTACTAGCCCGGATGCATCATACCTCATATACTTAGCCATACAAACTTGTAGGTAGCGGGTTAGCAGTAGCGTTTGTTATTCATAGACAGTATTTATACAATATAAATGCATCAGGATTAAAAGGACATTTTTTATTCTTATGATTTGCATTGAGCATGACGTGACCGATAAGATAATGTCGATTCATTACACATCGGCTACAACCGCTCCGACGAGAATAGGTATGCGAAACGTCAGGAACCTTGAAACGTGTCGGCAATTCATCATTTTGTTTTTGTCACGCAAACACACGACCACGCCCGCATCTGTAGCTCGTGTAACTGTATTTAATGAGCACATTTTTTGTTAGAGCCTGGAGGCAGTGCGTCGTTTAATCATTTGGACATAATTGACCTTTACCGTGTAATTATTAATAAATCAGTGTCTCATTATATTATAATGATACGCTGTATACTGGTAAGATTGTCATGCAAACGCCGAGTTATTGTGCCCTGAAAGAGTGGACAGTATAGATGAATAACTTAATATTGCTAAGTTGGCAAATACCGACAGCAACATGCGCGCGGTCTGAACGCTGGCCTGGGTGGTCATGTTAGCTAAGCCACTCCTACGCGCAAGCTTCTAATTGTTCCAATGAAATATAACTTGCCGTTGCATGAAAATGAGTGTAACAACTCAAGGTTTTACTAAGGAATTTTACTTTTTGTAATTTTATCGTACACACGGAATTACGATAACATTGATTGGATTGTAGCGTTTTCTGTGAAAGTACAATAAATATATAAAAATATACTGAACTGGTAAACGTAAACGAATAGAATATAAGAACTATGGAATTTTACGAAGAAACCTAACTTTACATTGAACGGTATATAATTTTTTTCACTACTTTTTTCAAGAATTTGTGCAATAAAGTGCCTGAACGGAACGTGGCTTCCCTTATCAAATACCACACATTACTTAAGGTTACGTACAACAGATGAAAAAACATAGCTATTTTAGATTCACTGACGTGTCTGTCTGTTCATCTATCACATTCGATTTTTTCCAAATTTTCAGGCCGGAAAAGTTGTAATTTAATACACGTCTACAGTAAATGAAATGTGAACACAAATATAATATTACAGATATCAGACTAAATAATATAAATTAAAATAAATACGGACCTTAGCTACAAGAAATGGAAATTTTTGGATACATTTACAGTACAGAACTATTACCCTTCGTCAGTTCGTTTCAGATTAGACTGTTTTTTTTAAACACCCGATAGATAAATATGGATCTGAAAGATTTCTGAAATTGCAGTAGGTACTATACAATATTTAAAAATAACTTCTTTCCGCTATAAAATCAAGTCCCATGAAAAGCTATTAGTAGTTAGTCTGTGTCTACGGGCTGGCTACCGATTATGATCGCAGACGAGTGAGGCGGAAGGATTCGCGCGCGGGAGCAGACAATGCGTAGGTAACCGTGTACATATGTGTAGCGTGCACACGGTACATCCGTGGAATATTTCATAGGAGAGTGTTCGCAATTAGAGGACGGGCAGAGGCGAGGCGACGCTATCGTTGCATCCGGCGCCACGCTATCATGTGAGAGATCACTCGATCTCTCGCCGCTGGCCGCGTGTACTCACCTCGACATACAACTACGATTGAAAATAATTATTATAAGGTAGAGCAGCGAAGCTCTCACAAAATTCGGATCGATTGCCCCAATCGCGCAAGATCATGAATCGATGCCTCCGATTCGTAATTTCAGTGTTCTATAGATAGCATGTCGCTCGTTAGACTCGAGAGTTCGTTCGTAACAATGTATCGAGACTGTTATGTGTTTCAACTTTTTTATATTTTCTTACAAGCAACACAACGGATGTGCTACTGTTATTTTTGACATCGAAAGCTGATATTAGATCAAAATGGCGCGAAATTACTGATGTAAATCGGGGTTACGCATAACAAATTGGGACTATTCGAATGTGGTATGATTTCAATTAGACGTGAAGTAATGGTCGTTGGTCTAAATGTGCCTTAATTGGGTAATTTTAAATATAATCATAAACATTATGATTGCGGCCGAAGTATCGCAATTTAGCATTTGTAATTGGACAGTGTGACTGTGAGCGTGGTGGAGTCATTCATCAGTACTGTCGATACGAGTCGCCCGGTGCTAACTGTATAATAATTAAGAGTGGCTGTCTAATAGTCTAATAGTCACAATGTGGTACGCGCGCTTCCGTATTACAGCCATTGCCGCCATACTGTAACGCTACGTCAGTCACATGGATATTGTATACATAATTTTTTATTTGTATCGATCTTTAGCCGACAAAACAGTAACATATCAATTAACAATGATTTGTCATTGGGAAACAATGTATGTGGCATCACTGACTTGTTCCAGATCTTAAAATGAACAATCATTAAACGTAAAAATACTTAATAGTTATACGCGTTGTTAGAACAACCTATTTTCAAATGTTTACGTCTACTCGCACGTTTCTTATATATATTTAGGAAAAAGGTACAAAATTATATACCAAAGTACTTTTAACATGGGTTTCATTGCTAACAGTCTACTGATGAGTACGTGACCATTCCTCATAACTATGTGCATAAATCCTAACAGCTTTGATGTAGACTTATGAAATACAACAAAGGCTTACGAGTGACTGACATTGAAAAATCAGTGAGGAGTACCACCGCGGGCGTAATTCAAATACAGATTGAATATTTATTTATGTCTCGTGTATTTTTCTTCTTTTTGAATAGCTTTGCTCATACAATAAACTTTACTTTGGATCGAGCATGTCCACATAGATATTCAATGCGCGAGTGAGCTTAATACATCATCTGTAAATTTCCATAAACCATATTAATATCATAAATCATTTCATAATAAACAACATAATGTACCAGTATTAAAGTCATCGTTCGCGTCGTAAATTCCAATTCATAGTTCCATGCTTCAAAATAGCGATAACAATTGAATGTTTAAGGTAGAGCCGGTACTGGTAGTTTCTACGTTTGGCCGTGTGCACGATGTTCGAGTAAGGTTGCATTCGTATTGTCTGGATTAGGCAAGGTGATTGTATACGTGAGGGCGACACAAATGTTTAGTGGTTACGTAGAAGGGCAAGCGCCGGCACCGCGGCACGGTATCCACACGATTGTATTTGAACTATGCAGAGTTGAGTTATCGCCGCTCGTCCGCCGGGGCCTTTGGCTCCGCGCGGCACTTCCGCGCCCGTCGCGTGTCCCGCTGATATGAGCATGACGCCCGCGGCCCTTTTGATAATGCTAATGTTGCTGCGATACGCCGATGAAACCTTAACCGATACCAGAACCACATACAATGACCACACCGGCTAAATGGACATCGAGCAATGGATGCGGATCCCGATAGAATATTTACTTGTGCCATCGACGGAATGATATTCATTCGAAAATACAGATAACACGTATGGGTAGGAATAGCATATTGTTGAGCAACAGGACAGCAATAAATTTTATAGGTAACACAAATAGGCATTACGCGACACTGACGGGGTAGCACTGTGCTGATACCATCGATAAATGGCCAACCGGTGGAATGACAGTCGTACTATGGGTGTTGAATGGTCAAGATTTGTCGTAATTACGGTTAATCTATACACGACGCGGCACAATCGCTCGTAAACACGGAATAGACAGTAACAGCGACAAGATCCGTTGCAGAAATGGATGCGTGCGTACCCTGCGACTATTTATGGAGGTATGGCGAGAAGTGACTTTCTAGTGGATACGCTAGGAGAACCTGTCAATGACATTAATGACATTTGCGAAATGTTCTTGGTCACCGCAGCTTGTGAGTTTTAATCTCTCAAACCTTATTACGGTTCTGAATATTTCGACACTGAAGTTAGGGTTAACGATAACAATATATGATATATGGTTTTATCAAATCTGTACTTAATATTATAAAGAGAGAGTGTGAATTTTGTGAGTTTATGTGTATGCGGAAGGTAATTTTCGGAAACATGCCATCTATTTGAAAAATTATTTTACCACTGCAACAATGGCTATATAGGTCATTGGAACTAATCATAATTGTTTTTACAACAAACTAACTCGATTCAGAAAATACGCTAACAGCCATGGACTAAGAATTACCTTCGTGTGTTTTTTTCTATTTATTAAGTTCACTATGAAGGACTTAAAAAATTTCCAAAACGGTACTTTTCGGCATTCTTACTTCTTGCGTGATAGATTTACTGAAACACGCATATCTTAGAAAATATTAGTAAATCATTCAAACTCGTAAGCTATTTCATGTTATTGATGGGCTAAGCGGTCTGATTACCCAAACTAAAAATAAAATTATGCTTCATAGTTATTACAAGCTTAAAAGCTTCCGAAAGTGGGCAATTATTTTTTCTACCCATGTCCTCCCCTACGGCTATGCGCTTTAATTAACATTAGCACAAGGCTGCGTTTAAAACGACTACACGTGATATATGCTGCAAATTTATTTAAGATAGACCTTACAAAGCGATTTGTTACATAAAAGGAAACTTTTATTTGTGAACCGTTCATGTTGATGTTTGTTTTCTGCCGAATGGTCATTGTGTTAATGTCAATTTGAAGAGGATAAAATGAAGTTTTATGGCAGTTATCTTGGTTTTAAATAACTGTTTTTTTTGGATGTCAAGATCATATGGGTTCAAGTGTACATTATCTTTATTTGTTTAATTATTTATGTACACACTTACATTGCAAAGTGGAACATTAAAGATCTTAAAAATGTACAAAGGCACTTTATATGAACAAAAAATGCGGGTGTATAAAAAAATACCTAAGTATTACACAAATTCATAATTAACGTGAATTTGCTTTGATAAAGCGATGTAAATAGTTGATCGAAATCTGTGATGTCTGAGACGCGACGAGAATGGACCGTCTGCGTCGGAGTGTACAATACATACGAGAGCCCGGGCACTACGTGATCGACCGCGAGACCTACTCGATTAAATCACATTAATTGATACAACCGTTACGATATAATGATGATGTATTGTGGAAATAATTTGATATTTTAAAGTGTAGCGGATAGAAAAAATTAATTCAAGTACCGCAAGAGGATGAGAGAGTTGAGGTTAGTTCGCCGCGCCCAGAGGTACTTGACTCTGAGGTGCACTTTACGGACATTGCCGCCAAACATGACTAAGTGCGTTTCCAGATTGAGCATACTTACGGCTCATACTCGTATAAGTTCGTTTTTGCCATCTATAAATTTAATTCGTTTTCAAAGATTCGCTCCACTGTGGTAGCGTAAGCGTGGGACAAGTCAATTGAAAGACCCTGACTGGCTGGCGCTTTTAAGAGCTTATATGCGCGATTTTGGCGAAGTTGACGTTTATAACCAACAAAAATACTCGCTTTACGCATCCCGAGGTATAACTACACTATGAGCTCCAAAAACTTGAATGCACAAGTGTTGCAAATGTCGATTGGGCGATTGGTCATATTCTAATGACGTTCAAGCGTATTTCTATGATTTTATACGTGCTATAAATACATACGTCCAGTCTGAAAACGCCCTTACATAAGTTGATTTGTCGGTCTGCAATCTAAGGTATATTATACATTAAAAATGAGTTTTTCGGTCGAATTAGTCCAATTCATATAGAATGTGTGTTGAGAATACGTGAGAGATCTTACTTAAGTTTTTGCCAATGTTTAGATGATTACAGATTAAATTGTACTTGTAGTTCCAGGTAGATGAACATTGGCTATTTTTTTCGTCATGGTGTAAGAGATAATAACAGGACGTAATGTTTTTTTATTTATACGGAAGTAATTTCATAACCAAGGCAAATTACCATGAATAAATATCATATAGGAGCATGTAATCTACTTTTGAAAATAGATATGACCAGACTTTTAAGTAAATTAACGCACTGAGGGTATTGAGAGGCCGTGTTTTTCGATTTCAAGGGTATGTGGATGGTGATTGTTTTAAATGAAGTATACTAACGCAGTTCTTTGAAGTAGGAATACCTTTGTAGGCTGCGTTGAATAAGATTGCAGTTATGTAAAGCTAGTTCTAGACTTGCAGTAAGGACTCGCTTCCAGGCTGTTACTCTGATTACTACATACAATTCATGATTTTTTTTAATACTTCAATCCGTGCTAGTGATGTGTTAATGAAAATCATAAATCTGTACTAATGATGGTAATGGTACCGAATCTATACAAATTTTATTTTGGATATTTCAATGTAGGTGGAAGACTTTTATTTTTTTCTAATTGTCTGTTACAGCATACTGAATAGATTAAAGTGTTTGATTTAAAACGTATATCTTAGATACTTTTTATTATTCTTGTTAATAACTTTGTTCCTGGGGAGTATCAAGTGAAAGTCAAAATGGAAATTCTTTAGTATTATTTAGTAGATGTTGCAATTGAAAATATATTTCTATTTTATAGAAACACTGGCTGACCCAGCAAACATTGTTTTGCCATATAAATTATTAATTATATATATCGCTAATTATAATAATTTTATTAAGAACAATATGAATCCCTTAACGCAATAGAGAGTACAATATTTTTGTTATCCCATCTTTAGCTAACACAAACAAACTGGATGGTTTGCCCACTTGAGAGCATGCCACATATATTATTGAATTACTAATATCGTTATTAAAAATAGGGGTTGATGGTAGAAGGGTGAAAATTTAGGGTAGTATGTATTTTTAATGCCACATTATAAAAAAATAAAAATAAACATTTTTGTCCAACAAATAAAAAAATAAAATTTGGGGTGGACCACCCTTATCACTTAGGGGTATAAAAAATACATAACCACCTATTCTCAGACCTACTGAATATACATATAAAATTTAATCAAAATCTGCCAAACCGTTTCGGAGGAGTATGGTAACTAAAACTGTGACACGAGAATTTTATATATTAGATAAAAGATAAAAATAATTTATAAAACGTCTTTATACTGACTGCAACAGTCTTTACTGTATTGATACATACGAGTACAATACTATGCTAGAAGATTAATTACTGTTAATGATATACTTAAGGACTATTTTCGAATTTGATTAGTTTCTTATCACATTGGAAAAATGCACATTATCATAACGTAAGAGCACAGTATGAAAATAGCGGCATCGTCAATCCAAATTCCCGTGAGTAGCGGTGCTCAAGATAATTAGGCACTGTGGTCAGATTACATGGCGCAGTGAAAACATTACATGTGTGTACCCGTCGTTTTATACAAAAGTTATGGTACATTGAACTTGGTACAATTTAGTAAGTGGATTCAAAATTCAACCGCTTAAGCAAAAGAACTGTAACTATAAGTGTAATAATACAGTTTTAGTTACACTGATGTCATAATTTGTGTTCAATTTAAGTGTCATTATTAAGAATAATTAAGCTTATAAAAATGTGCTTAAGTGAACATTTAGTCGTTAATGTACGTACATATTTCATGTTAACTGAAAGTAATTTTTAGATAAGTTAAAAACGAAACGCATATAAAATGATTAGTGTGTCCGTCCGTCGATCACATCCAATACTCTCCGAATTTAATGGACGGAATAATTTAAATTTAAGTACTTATAGAATTGAGTGATGAACTGACGGACATATACCGTAGATTAATTAATTAATTACTTTTAGGGTTAGTAAACTGCCGTGAAATAAGAATTTTTCAATACACATTTACAGTAAGGAACTAATATATCGCGTGAGTTCGAATCGGGCTAGACTCGTTTAAAATTAAAAATATCTTGAGAACCTTCAGAAGATGCCTGGTATATCAGAAAAGGTTATGCCGTATCTACTAAAACTTGCTTAATAGTCATCCGACACATATGAAGAGGCTCTGGGATTTCGGGTAACCGTGTCAGGTCTGTTTCGGGAAAATCTAGAAATATCTTCATTCTGCCATTCACGTAAGACTAGACTTGACGCTTTGTCCTTGACCTTGACACCAAGCTATCATTTTTCCTACTTTGAAAGTTCTTAGAATTTATTTATAAAATTGTGCAAGCCACTTGAAATTTTTGTTTAAAATCTATTATTTATTTGTGGGTTCTGTGAATAACATGCCGTAGTAGTTATTCACAAGTATAAGCAATTAATTATTTGTAGATGTTTACCGCAGCTTATTATTCCACAGAATAACGTGTAGAATTTTTGTAACCACCACGTACTACTTTTTTCTGCCCTGAAATTGAGTGTTTTTTCGTGTTTTAAATAAATCAGGCCTATCTTTAAATGTAACATTAAAAACTGTAAGTGATTTCAAATAAGATTGCGGAGCTTGCGGTTGATAATCGCTGCCTATGGCGTGCGAATAACTATTAACACTGGGTGGTCATTAGTTCCTTCTTTTAATTTAAAAAAAAAAACAACTCAGTTACAAACGTCGATTATCAAAAACAAAGTAAGCAAAATATTGTTTGACAGTTTGTTTGATATAAAACATAGAAGTTCTATTGGGAGAGTGTATCGAATATAAAACATAATCTGAAGTAGGGACATGCACAAATTACGTGAAATTATTTAAAGGCCCGATCGTGCAGGTTAACCAGCGCCCGGCGTTGACGTTTGTACACTTCATACATAATAAATAACCATATATTTTACTTCGGTTCGGTTGTCAAGTAAGTCAGTTGCTAATGTGAGTAAAACCGAGGATATAAGCCGTACCCAACACTCAACTTGAAATTCAATGACTTCTAGGAATCTATAATTTTAAATTCTTTGTAGCTGAACTCACCCACAAAATAAACGTTTTAATAACGATGTCATTATTTTGTAAAGCTAAACAACATATAATAAATACGAGGAAAATATTATCGGTACCATTGCATATCCTAAACATATTAAACTCGAGTACAGCTTTTAATCCCTTATTTCAATATCGGTTATATCGTTACTGAATCCATCATGTATATCAGAATAATTTAAATTAATTAGATAATAAAAAGGGTATATAATCTTAAAAAAAAACTTGATCGTTCAACTGTAAAACAATTAGGAACCTAATATACTCGCTGATTTTGATGTTATCGTTTTCTCAGTGTTGTGTGTTCCAAATTGTCCTTGTATTATTGCTCAATTTTGGTATTAGACATATTTTGACAATACTAGTATCGTGAACTCGTTATGTAAGTGTGACTTGAAAATTTTCGCTAACATTATAGGATTGTAATTGAAGGGATATTTTTTCACAGACAAGTAAACGGGTCACCTCTTGGTAAGTGATCACCGCCGCCTAAGCACTCCCAAAAACTCTAAAGCTTCATCGATGCGTTACCAGTCAAGATGGAAGCAGACGGAACCTGTTCATCACTGGCTCTATGCCACGATAACGACTGAAACATGTAAAAACCATTGTCCGATTCACTGGATCACTACAAGGACCGTGGTACAAAGATTAAACTGGATAGTACATAGCCCAGTAATCTTCAAAAGGAGAGATGAACGTTACTATCTCGTTCGTTCTTCGGCAGGGTGAACAATAAACAGAAGAGATCGGCTTGGACTTAGGGATGGAGAGAAAAGGGTGTGAAAAATATGTTTGTTTTTAGGAATACCTAATAGTGGTTAATTATTTTAATTTTAAAGTATCTAAACGCAGGAAATATATATTATTATTGAATGAGATATAATGTGTTGGCATAAGTCAATGTGAATCATAACCTGGGCTATAAAACGTGAAACTCGTTTTATAATGTTTTTTGAAATGTCATCATAACGTGGATTTCAATAGGTGGTGTGATATATGTTATGTATTCACGACATATTTATAAAATTAATAATTAATTTATTTTAATTTGCTTATTATCCTGTGAAGTTGAAATTCGTATCGACAAAAAGAATTTCTTTTCCTATTGGAAATATTAAATTGATGTAATTAAATTCAATATTATTTCCGGTATCTTATAGGAATATCGTTGCTTTCTTAAATTAATTCTGGGTCCGCAAATCATTAGATTCTTTGCGGTTTTAAGTTTTATATGTTTCAATAGAATGAAATTGATTTCATAAATTCTTAGTTGATGAAATTCTGAAAAAAGAGGAAATTAGTTGGAGTAAGATCTGTAAAGTACGCTGGCAGACAAATTTGATTATCATAGAGTATCTATCCTCTGATATTAAAAAAAACTTCATAGCGACGATAAAATTCAGAATTATTTCGTTATTGTGCCCTGGTTCAGTAAAGTAATTCATTAAATCATTTATCTATTCATCTGTATGCTTTATCTATAGAGTTGGTGACTCGACTCATTTTCTATAAGTATAGAACGCGATATTTTAATTTTTTTATTACTACGATCAGCTAGATGTTAGAGCAAACACAAATGATGCTAAAACTCATATTTTACAGCTATGGAACTTTAAAAAAAAAAGTCAAAGTTGTCTGTATTAAGAATCGGCAAATTCATAGATACATCCATCCATCAATCAGCCCTTGGAGGTCCACTGTTGGACATAGTAATCTCCTAACAGGCACCGCTCTGACCGGTGCTGAGTTTTCTGTATCTAGCGTATAACTGTTATCTTCTTCAGGTCATCACTCCATCTGGTCGGAGTGCGTATTTTTTTTATATAAATAGCCGACAAACTCCCTGACTACGAGCTACCTGATTGTAAGTGGTCACCGTAGCCCATGGAAATCAGTAAGATTAAAAGTATCACTGAATCGGTTTTGGCCAGGAAATGAGAAAAAAGAAAGTACTGGCTTTAAAATCCCCAGCAGGAAACGACGAGTCGTTTGGCGGCTGACTCAGCAGGAGGGTGGTAGCTAGCAAGGCAGACATCATGGAAAGATAATAATACCAGTAATAATATTAATGACTGAATAATAATACTGATAATATAATCCATACGCGAAGCCCTCTACCACCAAGCAGGCTGGCTTCTGTCGCCTCTTACGACACCCTGTTTTGCCAGCTGGGGATTAGGGGAGTATTCTAGGCCGTCCCCAATACGGCCAGAAGAAGAGTTTTATGGTTTGTTTGCCAAGACCTCATTTAAGGTTTTTTTCCTCGATAGTTATTTGTCTTTTGAAGTATTCCATTGCCACTTCAATTGGTTAATTCTGCAAGTTGTGTAGGTAACTCTTGTTCGTCTATGAATAACATAATATTTGATTCTATGTAATGCAATTTCGAGTATGTCTCTCACACGGTGCGTAACTTAGATTTTATGTATAATGTCGATGATAAAGCGCCACATTTCAGATGCGTATGTATGTAATCATTGGGAACACGCAGTACTCCAACATTTTTGATTCTAAGACTGACTTCTTGTCATTTCAAATTACACTATCAATTCCATAGATATTATACTCATTACAACTAAATAATATAAATATCAGTAATGGTTTGGCGTTTATAATTTATGTTTAATTGTATGAAATATTTTTTCTTTTACACCGTAATATATAAATTCTTGACCATTTATTGATTGGGAACACTAGTGCTTTAATAGTGTAAACGTATCTGTTAAATAGGGGGTCAGGAAACAGTTAAATTACCCCGATGAGTTGCGAGCGAGGCGGAATAACGACGAGGGATGGAGTGCCGACGTCTGTCGGGTATAGAAACACGAAAATTTATTTATCGGGTATCACTAAGGTACATCGCTGCCCTGGGACAGGCGGACGGTTAGAAATTGAGCAGCGGGCGATGCGGTCGACGATATGACACACTGTTCACTTCCTAACATAAATTCGGTGCACGGGAATCGGATATTATTATTCAATCGGACGATCGAAGTTCGCGCGGAGGCCATAAGTCACGGCGACGCGAACGCCGGCGGGCGCCGTGAGCAGTGGCGCACGAGCGCGATGCCATCGCGCCGCGTACCGCTAGGCCCTGTGCTATAAGGCCTAGCGACGTGCTGCACTGCCAATTGTAATGTTTAGGATAATTAAATTTTTTTTGGAACTCACTATCAAGTATATTATGCCAAATTTCGCCATTTTACTTGTCTGACAAAAGAATAATATAAATAGTTATGATAAGAAAAAACTATCCGTTTGGTCTTTCGGCACAGTTTGTTGCTGATATTTCTTGGGTTAAAAAATGTTTTTCGATAAAATCAAGCAATTAAATATAACGATAACTACTAAAGTACGATATGTAAGTCAACTATCATCAGCTCGGTTAATTAGCAATAGTTATATAAACTACAAGAATACTAATAATTACGTTATAATTAGGTCTTGCAATGTCTTTGTGTGTTCATCCGAATTTTTCGGACTTGTACATATTTAACAAAGTTATTCTGTCTATAGATTTCAAGGATATAATTAAACACACAAGGATGGTACAGGAAAAAAGGGTTTTTTAAAGCTAAAAACCCTTAAAAGAAAACAACGAATCTATAACGGATTTATATGTAAACAAAACAAATAAAACCGTAGAATTCACTTTCCGTCCCTTCACTATACAGTTTAACCTAACATTTTAAACACAAATGTGGCTAAGAAAATGGAACGTGTTTCATATGGGACATTTTGTAACTGTAAATCTTATAATTTTATTTTGTGTAACAATTTTTTTTGATAAATTAAGCAAAAAATAATAAAAATTACGACGACGACGAACTGCCATCCAACGCACCTGCTCGTTTGCGGAATGGGGGCGTGGGATATTCGGGTTTCAAGGGTCACTTTTTTACCTGGGCTGAAATTCGGGAGAAGTAATTTCTTCCGGTGGAGGGGCGGACCCCGCCGTAGATCAGGTATAACTTTCCGAGATCGCAGTCAGCAAATCCCCAGAAAGTCGGGGGACTCACTCGTCCGACTTCGAAAGCTACCCCTCGGATGGACATGCGTTGAGGGTGTGATCCTCCTCAGTGCTTCATGTGGCCCGTTGTCAGCTCGGTCGAACATCGACTGTGCCAATTTTACCTCAAAATCCTCAACCAACTGCACTCGGAGGTCGCGTGCTATCACGTCGTTGCGGACATAGCGACCTACCCCCACGAATACTCATCGGGCGGAATTGTGCAATGTCTGCAGACGCATGCGCTGCCACCGCGAGGTCAACACGTTCCATGCCGACGTTATGTACGGCAGTCGTGAATGGATTTACGTATAGTAGATACAATTCGTTTCGGTCTCAGAGGTAGTCGGGGTGTCAACATGGGACAGAGCGTAGCTCGCGCAGAACGCGCCTTTTCTAAGACGTCGTCGACGTGTTGCGACATTCGCATTGAGTTGTCGATGGTACATCTCAAGTACTTACCGGTAGGTTGCTATACCACCTCTCGTCCATGACCGCACAGCGGCAGCGGCGTTTTGCGTTGCTTGGTGAATATGAAGACTGTTTTACCGACATTGAAGGCTATTCTCCCCTTGTCCAACCAAGGCGGCAGCAGGTCCAGCAAGCGTTGCATCCTGCTAGCGATGAGGTCAGCATGGCGGGACGATAGAAAGAACGCGTTGTCATCAGTGAACAACACGAACACAGCGTCCCGTTCCCACTTTTGGAGGAGGTCATCAAGAGTATGAACGTCGTTTGTGTACAAAGCTGGCGAAAGGCAGCTTCTCTGCGATACACTCGTACGTTTGGGTGGGGGTCTGAGGTCACATTCTCGATCGATATAAAGATCTAAAAATGACGCTATCAACCTAATTAGCATAGCCGGCACGGATGTTTCCATCAATTTGTACACGAGCCCAACATGCCACACGCAGTCGAATGCCTTTTCAGTGTCCAAAAAGTCTAATCGTATGCCGCCTGTAGTTGAGCTCGTCACAAACTTGTTGGATCATCTGCGTCAGCTGATCAGTAGTAGCAGTAGTAGGCCGGACTTATATTAAGTGACGGCATTATACGTTTCAGCACCAGCTGAACGAAGAGCTTCGCTAACGCTTTTCGTGTCTCAAGGGGAGCGATAAACGTGATCCTCTCGAGGGACGGTGTCGGACCTAAAAATAACTGTCATCGCAATTATTTATGTCTCCGGAAGCAATACCAAGCAGTCAGCATACGTTCTTGTGAGTAAAAACGGTTAAGTAAAAACCTAAAAGTAGAGGCTATAATATAAACGTTATTATTTTTCTATCACGTATTTGATCCCAGTACAGACAGGGCACGACGCGTAAAAACTAATCAACAGCCTCAATAAAGTATTAAACGACAAAGAATACCGGGGCCCCGGGGATTGTTAGAAAAAGAAATGTCACAGTAGAGTTAAGCTTGACAAGAATTGAAAATAAACTTCATAAAATTTAAGTTTTTCACACTAGTTCTTTACAGTAAAGTTACTGTTAATTAAATCTTAATTTTGTAATAGTTTTATCTAACTTGCAACTATGATTTTAGGATATAAAAATAATAAAAATATCAGTATTAATATATGAAGTACACTGAATAATGTGTGTATTAAAATATCTCGTTTAATTTAGTATATACACTACCGGTCAAAAGTTTGAGACCACTAATAAAAGATTTTTGTTATTAGTAAATATTCTTAAAATATTGGTGATAAAAAGTAATCTGCACACCTGCATATTCTATTGTTTTTAAAGATTGCCTAAAAGCTAATTCTTTTGTATATAAGCCAAGGAAAGGGCCATAAACCAGCATTGTTTCCAAACTGCAATGTGAGCCGAAGAAGAGCTAGTCCGATAATCGATTGTAAAAATTTTATTACCTCATTACCGCAGCTGACACTTCGTTTTTTTTACATCATCTTACAATGCGATTGTTCTATATTTTTAAAATATGTTTTTAAGTTTATTTTAACCCGATATTTTCATGGTTATCTACGAATATCCGCTGTTAGTCTGATTTTGTGATTCCTACAGTCAAGACGTCTCTAAAATGGGAAAAGTTTGCGAAATTAGTATCGAAACGCGATCTACCATCGTTGTTCTCCATAATGAAGGCAAATCTGAACATGAGATTGCATCTCAATTCAAGTTATCAAAGACTTGTGTTCATCGCACTATTGTGCGGTACAAACAAACTGGCAGTAATCAAGATCGTCCGCGCTCCGGGAGACCAAGAGCTACGACTTCTAGTGAAGACAAATTTATTGTGGTAACCAGCAAGCGAAACAGACGCCTAACAGCCCCAGAAATCCGCGTTGAAGTCAACAAATCTCGGGAAAAACCTGTGTCAGTGTCTACAGTGAAAAGACGATTGCGAGACCCCAAGTTGTATGGTCGCGTTGCTGTTCGAAAACCTCTTCTAAAACCGCAGAATAAGAAAAAACGGTTGCAGTGGGCCCTAGCCCATCGAGACTGGACCGAAGAAGATTTCAAAAAGTACTTTGGAGTGACGAATCTAAATTTGAAATATTTGGTTCAAAAAGAAGAATTTTCGTTCGACGTTCCGCCGAAGAAAAGATGATGCCACAGTGTGTAGTCCCGACTGTCAAGCATGGTGGCGGATCTGTTATGGTCTGGGGTTGTTTCTCAGGCTATGGGACTGGAAATCTGGTCCAAATTAAAGGAATTATGAAAAAGGAGGAGTATAAAGTAATTTTGGAGAAAAATGCTATTCCCTCCGGACTAAAGTTAATCGGCAAAGGATTTATTTTCCAACAAGATAATGATCCAAAGCATAGTTCAAAATTATGTAGGGGCTATTTAGACGAGAAACAGTCAGAAAAAGTGTTGGAAAACATGACATGGCCACCCCAAAGTCCCGATCTTAACCCCATAGAGCTTTTGTGGGAAGAACTTGACCGAAACGTTCGGGAACAATGTCCTTCTTCACAGCAGGCCATGTGGAATGCCTTAGAAGACAGCTGGAAGAATATCTCGCAAGAAACAATAAATAAGTTAATTGCTCGCATGCCAAGATTGGTAAAACAAATAATAAAATGCAAAGGAGGATATTTTGAAGAAAGTCTGTGTAAACTCTCTTGTTTGTATTTTCTTTAGTAATTTAGTATTATCTTTTGTATTCGTAATTTTTTAATTTTAAATATTGTGTATAACATGGAAATAAAAACTGTATTTCATAATGATTTAAATATGTTGACTTTTATTTGTTTTCTTAATTTTTTTATAGTGGTCTCAAACTTTTGACCGGTAGTATACCAAAATAGCAACAGCGAATTAGATATACTGTACGCATTTAGCACACATGCACGCAGTAGGTAGTCAAAGTGATTGGCATTGGTGCAAATTGACATTGCTATTGTGATAGGAAATTGAGTTTTAAATTTTTTGTAATGCGAATTCAATCAAGGCATCTATGAGTTTCGAGCTTCACTGGTGATGCATCCATGGTTTATAGCGATGAATGGTAAAAGCAACTGTTTGTTACGCTTCCTTGGTTCTAAAAGTGTTCAGTGTGGCTAACGCGCGGTCGGCGTTAGCGAGCACGGAGTGTTGGCCGCACATTGTCCACGGTTCGCTTCTTAGAATGAGTTGCAGTAAGAAAATCCATCAACTCTTTCACTTTGTTCTTGCCATCCCAATTACATTTTATTTATTTTAATAAATTTTACATGATTTATACGCCACTACAAACAATTTGGGAGCGTAATCAGATGATTTGTTAAGTATTCATCAGAATTCGTATCATAAGGTTGCACTCGTTTTTCTTTCGAGTATACATTTTTGGACCTCCCTGTCGTATCCGTAATTTCCATTGGGAATACTGGATGCGGATAGACTTACTTGACAACTGAATGTAATAATTTATCGTGATGAAAATACTTTTTTTTTATATTAGTTGCTTTGATTCACCTATTACATATAATAAATAAATTGATGAATAAACACTCCGGTAGGATACGTTTCTTGATCGCTAAGATTAAAAAAACCCTATTATTTACTTCGTACTTGCAAAGATAGAGGAGTACGTCGCAGATACAAGGTGAGTATTAAAGAAATTTATAGACATTTGCATTTTCTTATATATGAGTCCTTTTTGCTTCCCTGTACTCAACAAATTAACCGTATTCAATAGTGTTAGTATCGAAAAGTGTAAGTTTTATAATGCAGTAGAAAATCCGTGCGCATTTGTAGACGCTTTTAGTAATAGTTTTCTTCATTTCATCATCATGACTATCTACAACTGATCTGCTGCTGGGTTGGGTTCTTTTTCAGTGAGAGATTTAGTAAGGCTGTATTACAAAACGCTAGCCAAGTGCAGGTTCAAATATACATTTTTCGTATAACTCGTTAATATCAAACTTTAATTTCTGAAGATGTAAATAAATGTATACAGTTGTATTTTCTTTAACTTTTTCCTTCAAGAAGCGGGTCTATCATTTCCTTCGAGGCCGGCAACGAATTGGTGACGGCCCTGGTGTTGCTAGTGTCCATGGGCGGCGGTGAACACTTACCATCAGGTGGCCCGTCTGCTCGTTTGCATGCCCAAGGCATTAAAAAAAACTTACAAGTTTCTTAGATACTACTCCTTTAACGCCAGCTTAAATATTCCCACATTTACCTCAAGCTTATCTATCGGTACATTTTATGGACGTTTTCTATCTATCTATTAACCTTTGGAAGTACAATAATAGACATGAACCTCAATTAAAGTACTTCACTCCCATGTGTAATCATTATCCATTTAATATCCACACCTTCCTTCAGGTTATCGACTCAACTCTTCACGGTATCAAATCTTCATTTACAATTCAGGCGCATTGATAAATTAATATTCGAGAGATTTTCTTCTCCAGGAATTAATGGTTTTTCACATAATGTTGACTACCTATTGCCACTTTTACCGGCTAATTCTGAGCATCTCACTAATGACTAAATCAGCACTGACTTGTGTATATTATTCCATAGATGTTCATGTCAAATATGCAAAAGGAGCAATGCATTACCTTTATTCGAAGTGACTTTGAGTAAGACTCCGTATAACGGTGCATCGGTGCACCCTAAGCATTCATATTATTTTTATTACTGTACAATTTAAATACTAATGATTAAGATTACTTATTTAGTGCAATAAATCAAACATCCACCTCACTGAAACATAAAGAAATCCTATGGATATGAAATAAGTTGAATAAAAACCAAATCAAATGTGAAGAAAAATTAAAACAATAATCTTAAAGTTTAAACGCTCCCAAATACGTAAATACGTAATAATAAGTAAAGACAAAATACTAACCAACAATGCCCGGATGAATAACGAGGTTTTAAATATTACAAACGATATAAAGTTTGCAGTGATTACGAAGTGCTGGCGCCTGCTAGTCATTATACGAGTAGAACAAAAAAATTACGAGCAACGTAGATAAATTAAACTACTGCAAGTTAAAACTCATCGTTGTAGTTGGAAAAGTGACCATGTTCTTGTATAGTTGTTTTCTTGTCTCGTAAAATGAATTGATAAACGTCGGACAAAGGAGAAACAATCGCATAAATCGCGTTGCGAGTGTACGCAATAAAGGTCATGGGACAGATCATCTACAACACTGGTTAAGAGAAATAATTCTTGAATGACTTCTAATTGATGCAACAAGTGCATTGTGGACATACTCATTAAATACGTGCCTCATGCAATATTCATTTGGCTATTGTCTTTTTTCCCGCAAAGGTATGTGAGTACTCTGTGAGTAATTAATGCGAAACGACTAACGAGATACGAAAATATATTTTTAGGATTACAGTTGACGTGTCGCAGAATAAACGTTGTTCCGTTTTGGAATAAGTAACGCGAGAATGTTATTTCGAATCAAATTAATTGAATCAAAAGAAGGATCCTCCATGGTGTTGCAGTAAGCAGCTATTATACTCGTACTTGCTTGATAATTCTTTTTATGATTTTAAAGTTTATATTTGATGTGAACCAGTTACAACATATGACCGCATCTACTGAACTTCCCTCCGGCTGTCTGGTTATTGCATTTAATCTCCCGTTATCAATATAATATTGATACTCACAGCCTAATGAATATCTTGAATACGCATAATAGTGAAAAATGATCATCGACTATACGGTTGTTTATGGTCCCAAGACACCAGTGTGTATATAATTACATACTTACATCACTTGTTTATTTCGGAATGGGTTATTACAACCTGACAGGTTGGTAGATTTATGGGACCCACTGAACAGTTATCTTAAACGTTTTAATTATTCAAAGTGAAAGAATTTCATCATGTTATGATTGATAAGCTTACGAAATGTATCGTTAGATTTTGTACGGTTCGTTATTTATATAAATCCATTTATGGTATATTATCCATTGAAGAAAACAATAATTTTATGAGTGAGTAGTTTTTTCCATAGTCGTACTTTATATGTAGGACAGACAAATTCAAGAAAAGTAGCTCGTAGTGACCTACGATCACGCTACACCATTAATAAAAGAACAAATATTTGTTTTAAATATACAAGACTTATTAGTTTAATCTAAACTAAAAGTGCGAGGGAAAGGGTCGGCGTGATGAATGTGCCACAAGCAGAGAGGAAGCGTGGGGTAGCGCGCGGGTGCCGATGCCGTCTGGCGAGTAGCGTGAGAAACACCCACGAGTCGATACCGGAGCGTGCGCACCCAATTCCTGATGCAAATGCGCAGGCCCATCTCTTACTACAGAGAACTGAGCCGCCGCTTCGCTACCTACTTTTGAAATAGACGCGACAATAGACTTCGCTTTTCCACCTATCAACCTTTCTCGGCGCCCATTATAAGAGAGTTAATCGGACAATAAATACACTTTTAGTGCTTTATTGGCAACATTAGAAAAGGTCCAGCTGAGTTTAAGCTTTTTACGATGCATCACTACAATAGAAGGTAACGACAACAGATTGCTCGTTACCGTCCGACGATCTCATGCAGTTCGAAATTGCCTCCTTATTATTGTCCAATGCCGCATAAACGCGCAATAAGAGGAAGAATTTGCGAACAGGCTCCTTTTATCTGATACATTACATATGCATACATTAGGGTTATGGTGTGTGGTATCAACATGCGATTAATTTTATTTTTTCTCAAGTTATAATTTATATTGATGTCTAAATTTTATTACCTTCTGAAAGAGTTTCAATGAGTTCATATTAATGCCGATATTGCTGCCTATAAAATTGATAAAGCATTACATGAGCGATGTCAGAGATACTTCAGAAATCTTGTGCGATGCAATCTGAGACAGCTACAATTTGAAAGACAGCGGATATGTATATAATATTATTTAGTGTAAAAGATCGATATCACAGACGTTTTTAGAACAAAGCTATGTTCGGGGAGCGGGAAGTAGATGACACAAGATGAGAGCGGCGTAGTTGTGTGCAGATTGAAACCGACAGACGGGATGATATTGTTGGAATTACAAGCGTTTAATCACAGAGAATGAACACGCGACGCGACTCAAGCCAGCTTCGGCGCCGACAATGGCTGTGCTGTCATGGCGAACGTAGAGTCCCCGCGCCCGATCACGACCGCGACATCGGAAATCAATAATCGAATGATTTAGCCACCGCGCCGCGTGCAAACCTGATTAGACGCGATAATACCTGGCGCATCTTCGCAGACTCCGTTCGGCGGAGGGGCGATAGGTTATCGTTATTTGGTACTTTACACAACCGTATTATTTCCAGATATCGAGCAACGGCATGACATACATTTTTCAACGATATACATCTTATGAGAACGCGCACGACATGCCGATTTACAGTAACACACTGGATATCGAGAAATAACTCGATAAAATACGGCCTAGTGGATGAGAATCGTTCTAACAACTATTGAATCAGGACACATATATTTTTAATCCTGGGTCAGTTACAGGTGGATCTAAGACATCAATAAATATAGGTGACTCATGCTAAACATAACGTACAGTAAATGAAATCAGACGTTATTTAATTACAGTACTATTATTTTATTATTACCATTATTTTATTACAAGCTTATTTTATTGCTTATCAATTCAGGGAACTCATTATTATAATGTTATATCAATGTTTATGTAACATAAATTAACGAAATATTATATGCAGGAGTCGGGTTCCCTTTTACTCTTAAAGTAAAAAATTAAGTCGTCAGGGTAAATGTTAGCTTGATACGTTTCACACGTTTTTGGGAACGTAACAATGAAATCTTAATTAAGTAGGTTACACATTTACATATATTTCCTGCATTCTTTTTAAGCGTGCGGGAAGATAACGTTCAGGAACTGAAATAAATAGTCTTACTGTGAAACTTTACTAGGTCGCAGCAGTTGTTTAAGTCTTAGAACCGATAAGTATCCTGGAACACGAAGGTGAACTATTTGTTTTAGGTAGTAAAACGGTTCACGACGTTACGACCCCTTCTATTAGTCATAACGGTTCACAACCACCTTTGTATTCATATTTGAAAAGCTCTATACAAGGAAACATTACAGAACTTGTGATTCGTTTTGTGGTATTGAAGGACCATTACGGTTTCTTATTTGAACACTAGCGATCTTACTTGAACACTAAGAAAATGTGGAGTACCCTTAGCAATGTAATATTTTTGCATTGAGATTTTCATGTAAAAATAATATTGGAATTTCCGACATTTTCGGTGATTTTCCAAAAATATTGTTTTATACAAACCTCGTCCTGACAATAACGAATAATAATAAAAAAAACAATCAAGTGAACACCGATTTGATTCGAATCGTTCTCGAGTTATGATCTTTCATACATGCTGCAAATGATTTTTATTTCTATACGATTTTATTTATATATATCTTAGATTACGTTGAAATTGAAATCTTCCACGATTCAATTGTATCAGTGAGTTTTCTCTACAGAATTAAGTGATAGCAAATCGATACAAATTATGTTCGAGCCGTTTCGTATAGATATAACTTAAGTGGACCGTGACCTGAGCATAAGCTTCAAAACGTTTACAATCGGTACCTGAATTAAGCTCGGTCCATTATGTGGGGAAGTCAAGTTCGTCTCAACATTTACCCGAGATAAAATTGCTCAATGAAAGCGGATCTTCGGGCAGCACTTAGCTGGAACAAAGTCTAATTACATTTCGTGAGGTATCAATGAGCGGTGCAATTACGACAGTGGGCTCTGTGTAATCGATGTTGTGGGCGCATTTTCCGTCTGTTTTACCGATGTATCTAGAATAATGTACCATTATCACGATTTATATCGAACCGATCACAGACTAGGATATCTAATGATGGACCCTGGCCCTCCCAGTATAGCACGCATGGACCTGGAGCACCGGTAATGAGTGGGGAACGAGCTACCCCGAGGCAATGGTAGTGCAAGGCAATGACTATTTGTAATTCAGATGGAATACTATAGTGCATTCAAACAGTGTGATCTTACAATCCACGGCTATAATTATTACGTTCAGAGTAACACTGTTACAGAGTAATATTTAACATGTTTTGTGTTGTCGCGGCTGGTATAACACATTATTTCATGTGACTTTAATTTTCAAAGAAAACTTTTTTTAATAAGTATTACGAACACCGATATCTTTGTCATTGAATTAATACCTTTGTGGGATCTATTATTCAAAAAGTATTCATGCACTAGCAAACTGAGTTTTTCTCGTTCTATGAATTATATCTTACAATATTATTTTATAATTTTTTTATTCATGAGCGAAGTGCAATAAAAGGAATTTTAAGTATTAAGTGATGCTTACTGCAATACATTAGTGAAAACCAGAAAGACATGGGATAAGCCGTTTCGGAGGTTAGTTCAAACAAAGTCACAGGCAAACAGACATTAATTCTAACAACCATTTTTTTGGATTCTATTGCGTTAATAAAGGCCCTTAATAATAGTTTTTCGCATATATCGTTCATGTAAAGAAAGTGATTAGGTAGAATTGTATTATATGTATCGATAAAGAAAATAATTAATCTTGGAGCCAATCTTATGAGTATTGCTTGTTCATTTAATTAACCAAAGGAAAAAAATGATACGTGAAAATTTAAGCCCAATTTTGTATTTTATAATTTAGTATATAATATTGTTTAGTAATTTGTGTGTTTAACAGTCACTTTAAGCATTGTAAAAAGTCATAAAGTTACACAAAAAAAAATTAAACAAACGTAAACAACGAAACGGCATTAACAATACGTATAACGAAAAAAAAAATCAAGATTTTGATCTCATCTCGCAACTGCACATCTGCTGCTGCGTTGTCCCTTTAAAGACAAGACTTATTGTTAGCTGCAATACTAAGAATTATAAGCCATTTCTGGAATGTTTGTACCAATAATTGTGCTAATTAGAAATGAAAAAACATTTACAAGGAGTTTAAGTGCTAGGACACATAACAAGATGGATGGCGTCGTCAAACTTGTACATGTGTTGGTCATCGTTTAATGTTATATTATAACTAGTGTGTTGGACTATTAAAAATATATACGTGATTATTAAAAAAAAAATTTTTTGCGTTAATGATCATCATTGATGTAAATTTTTTGGTTAACTGACATTTTATATAGCCTATAATCTGCACAATCACGTTTTCACTACTTGCAAATTTCCACGAAGATCGGTCAAGCTGTTTTTGAGTTATAATGGGACATACAGACAGACAGACGGACAGAGAGGCAAAAATTTTCAAAATGGTCAAATTGGTGTCAGTGTGCCATAAAACGAATATTTATCATGAAATTTGACGAAAAATGAATGTATAGACAAAGAGACATTATAGTTTTATATAGATAGCTAGATTTTATATAGGCTATCATCTGCGCAATCACGTTTTTTCACTAAATATAAATTTTCATTAAGATCGGTCAAGCCGTTTTTGAGTTAACTTAGTTTAACTTGAAACTTACACGAAAATTTCAACAGATTTATATAGTAGTATAGATAATATTATGATATACTCTATGTTTAATATAGTATATCATAATATTATCTATACTACTATATAAATCTGTTGAAATTTATGTTGAAAATATCGATAATCTTATGAAGTGAGTTTTTACTTTTATTTATTTTTTATTTTAATTGTGTACAAAAAAAGGGAAATAAATATATTTTTTCTATGGATGTCCTCGATAGTCATAAACAATATTACTGCACTTAATTCATTAAACACTGGATTTTGCGATAGAATGATAACTATAAATATATTAATTGTTATATTTATTTCTAAGAAATACAAAAACCGCATTCTGTACTATTTCTGTACCGTAATAGTGTACACGTAGGGCATGATTACACCTGTCGTCAGGTGCGAGATACTATGTTTATTTTCGTATGTTTAAGTCCCCCACATCTTGTCTTGCAGACATAAGAAATTACATTTTGATTCACTTGTATTCACAAATACAATAAGCAAAATTGTTTTTACGAAACACGGGCTATAAATAAGACTCGTTCCATTTTTCTGCTAAAACGTCAATGTGCCAAGAAGTTCACAAGTATACAAGGAATCAAACACGTTTGTGACATATATTCATTACTGATGATTCACGTAACGGTTATCAGGTAAATGACATTGATAGAGGTAGAATAACAGTAGTGTATATATTTTCCAATACCTATCGATTAGCATAAATAAATGATAAACAAAGTAGTCGTTGTATCCCAAGAAGAGAAATCGTATTGCAGAATAATACATGAGATGATCTCATCACATCGTCACTTGGTCACTATAGGTTATCAATTAAGATAAAATTATTAGTCCCGTAAAATGAACAAAAAACTGGCTTAGTTTGATACATTGTGAATTTTAACAGTTAACTAAATTGCATATAATTCATCATCATTAACACCGTTCACTATTGGTGGAGACAGTCGAACTAGTGCAAAAATTAAAGCTTCGAAATCATTGCAGCTAGAGATCCAACCTCTATCATTACGCGAACAGTAATTATCCATTACGATGACTGTTGATTGCATGTAATTTTTATTCGAGATGTGTAACAACCATTACATTACAATATTAAATAGGCTTTGGAAGTGTCGTATGTAGAACAGTAGAAATCTTAATTAAATATTTGGCGTTATTGTTGGAAAGTATAGATTCTCAGCATATTATAATAGAAACCTTAGCCGCTACATTATTCTGTAACATGTATCAACAATTAAACTAAAATTTAATTTGCATTTTACCATGACAAAGGTAACGTACTTATTCACGTTTCATTCCATCTGTAAAAATAATAAAATTGTACCTGGACCATATCTGCACATTAACATCTTTTTGGAAAATTAAAAGTAGGTATGCTTCGTTATATTCGTCTGTATACATATAGAGGTCGAAAAATATATATTTTTTTAATTTTTATTTGTCTGATTATCTGTCCGATCACGTGTCTCACCAACACCACTGAACGGATTTGAATGATATTTAGCATAGAAGTACCTAACATTATGGGTCATAATCTAGAATATTATTGAACTTGATGACTGATTAATTGCGAAATAGATCTATTCCCATGGAATAGGAAAAAAAGTCAACACGGACATTTTATTACGAAGGATGCAAATAAGACATTGATCGTCTGGCTGCAGCTATTATTTTAAATTAACATGTTTCTAATTTAAAGGACTAAAAAACCCAATCCCAACACGCATTCTTTTAGAATGATATTTGTAAATATAAGACTTAGGTATTCTGAAGTGAAACCAGGGCAGTTTATTAGTTATTAATAAAATCAATATTTAAAATAAAATAAAATAAAATGATAAAATGCAATTGTGAAATCAATCTAACTTCTCCCCAGATTCGATCAGCTACATACAATAAAATATGTTAAAAGATAAAAAACACTTAACGCTTTAGTAACCTCCTAACGAGTTGATAATGATGGCGTATATAGATTAAACTAAATACAATAATTTGTCAGTGAGACCAAAACTAACGGAATAAAGAAAACACAGTTTAATCTCATGCAAATGTTTTCGTGCGACCAAAAATCAAAACAACGTTTTTACAGCATGTACTTACAGACAGTAGTCATTTAAGTCTAGACTTCATGTGTGTAAGTATATAGAAAATCTAACATAAATTTTGATCAAAGACGCTTAGTATAAACGGGTATTGTAATAAAATGTATGATAAACAATATAAGTATTAACTCCAAGAGAACATAACTAGTTCTTTGCATTTATAGCATTAATATAGCAGTCAATTAGAATTCTTTGGTTGGTTTGATTATTGTAACAATTATACAAGATTTATATTTTTATCTTGTTTTCTTATTATATTTTATTTCTTCAGCTAATCAGAAACATTGCAGAACAAGGGTCTCTCTCCTTATAATTGAAGATGCCTGCGAGACCATCACACTCCTGGTCATGTTCTATCCAAATATAGGACATTTTATTACACCGTAAGGTTTTAGAGAAAACTAAATCTTTAACTTGGTAATTATTATTATAACACATGGGACCTGCTACATGGCGTACCATCCGAAGCACGGAAGCGTTCATAATATTTTCAAGTGCGATCATCTATCCAACTCCCATTCGACATTGCTTAACTCGGTCAATTAATTACGATTGACGCATGCAGTGAAGCTGCGAGTGTATTAATTGCATGTTATTTGGCAAAAATAATAAAAGATATAACTCAATAATCAGCATCAATGTATGACAATCTAGAGATTGAACTGTCCGTCTGTGTGTGTGTGTGTGCGTGCGTGTGTGTGTGTGTCTTTTGAAAGTAATCAGCTCCGGGTGGCAAGCTCGAACCAAATTTGTCAATTAGGACTGAGTTATATCGTATGGGCCGGTTATTTTATTAATTCCAAAACAACAAAAAATAATGAATCTTGTTTTCTTTTATAAAGGCAACGCTAAATACCCGTGTGTTGGATATTAAAAAAATCTCAATTAAAATATATTTTAGTTCTGGCTGGTCGACAGATTAATTTTATAAAATCATGTTCTCTAAGAGGTATAATTAAATAAGTGTCTCTTCAACGCAAACACAGTTAATGACAAATAACGGATGAATAAAAGGAAGAAGTCATGTAGATATTGAGTGATAAAAAGGAGGGGTTATTTATCGTATACATGATCGTCCGAATACATCTACCACAGTCGTACCACGCCAACAGGCAATAGGGGTTTGTATTCATAGCACCTCTCGGCACAAGTACTCAATCACTTTGGCCATTACACAATTAGTAGGATGGCTGTCGCTTGAGAAATTAAGCGAGAGCTCATTTTGAATTTATTGTAAATGGTCAGGTATAAAATATATGTACCTATATCTTTTATAGTAAAAAATACGTTCTCATTTACTTATAGAAGCTGAGAAATTTTAAGAATCCATTTTACGGTAATTTACGTGGATTTGCAGCTGATTCATTCATGATTATGTAATAAAAAGGTATTCAAATAGTGTTTCAATGCGTTTTTACACTTAAAATCTATTTTATTATATTGCCAAAAAATATTTTTAACATATATGTATAATAGAAAGTTTACATCACTATTTTATTAATTTAATAGTATAAAATTCTCCAAAGCTCCAAACATTTGGCATGATTTGCTAAAAGATTTGAATATAAACTTTCATTAAGTGAAAACTTAAAAGCAACGGGACATAAGCCAGACGTCTACCATAGTTATTACTGGAATAGTCATAAATCCATGTCAAGTGAGTGAGCCTAATTTTGGCAATGTTGTAAATCACTGCCCAAAACCAAACAGGAAATACACACGCGTAATTTGACCACATATCCATGACTGATGTGATTGGACTTCGAAATTGAAAATACTCGGCACATCGTAGTAACGGTAATTACCGCAGTCGTAAATAAAATGACATCGATTCATATCGATATCTAGTTAAGCGTCTGTCCAAGAGCCATTTGAACTCAAAGCTATTAGTGGAAGTGTTAAATAAGAAGCCATACATCACAGCATATATATTAAATGTAGTATACAATTATTTAAATGATATGTAGATATGGGCGTAAGAAATAATCACATTACCAGTTCATACCCATAATGTTTAAAAGTTTATTGAAAACTAATATAACGACAAAATTGTACGGTGGTGGCTTTTTATTCCTCATGTTCATCAATATTATTAGATATTCGCCATTATTTAAAAATATTTCAGTAATCTTGGGTCATCGATAAGTTACTTTCTTTTCTATTACCTCCACAATTACGTATTTCTTAACTAATTTTGTGAATTAAAAATGCATAAAGATCCCTGCAATCGCCAAACCATATTTTTGATATCGTTACGGTCTTTTTCAGCTTTTTATTATAAAAAGCGGCCTTTAATATAATAATACAACTTCTTCTTATTACAATTATCCTCAATGTTGCATACTGCCTTGTAACGTTAAAACGAAAGAAAGTAGATTAAAATTCACTTCCAGACGAATACAAGTTAGCATCATTAATAAATAACATCTCTACGCAGTCGTTTATCAGATAAATAGGCGACAAAAATTTACAAACTCGTTAAGTTTTTATAAAATTAAATAGTTCTCGTTTTCTTTCAGTTATTTTTAGCGGTTTTATATTTAGCTCACTTCAAATATAGAAACAATTATGCGTTCTACTTGGAGGCTATTATAATAAAACGGGTGTATTTATTGCGTAAGTTTGTCCGTAATCGATGTGGAGTTGTTGTATCTTAGAGATGTTATCTGGCGCGGACAAGAAAATGACGAAAAAGGACTTTTAAGTCTCGCATTGATTAGCCTACATCGGCGTTTCATTATTCAGTGAGGCGCCAATAATCAGCTCTCGAGGCAAGCGAGCCGGTCGCCGTAAATAGATGCATTAACCTGCCAGCCAGCCTCCGACCACAGACTCACCAAATAACCCACATAGCCCGAAGGATATGAGAAAATATCGCAAAAGCAATTAATGGATTTTACTACTGTCGCCTTTCGAATATTTTACATTATATGAGATATAGCAACTGCGACACGGATTTTTACATGTTTTTAATTTCATATTATTACTAGGGATGCTTACATATAATAAATACAATAATATTTTTATTATGAAAGTACTATAAAAGTATCAATTGTTACTCAAGATTAGTCTGTGTTGTGGGATGGATACGTAGACAGTACAGTAACGGAAGATCAAGTCTCAAAACAAAACATTTGTCTTGTACATAAATGTCTGACTCAGCTAATGATTTAACCCAGATCTATGTTATTCAGGCAGGGTCATTATCAAAATACAGAGTCGTCTTGATATAAACAAGTCAGTCACTATGTTGCTTTTAAGGTAAAAATTGTAACGATAAATTCCTCCACAAAAATACATTGCAACCTATCTAATGTCGGTCATACAAATGTAATAATTACTGCGGAATATACCATTTCATTTATAAGGACTGGACTAATAGGAAAATTTTATAAGGTATTGTAAGAACAATATTATAAAGAAATTACGCCTTACGTTTAGAAATAACACCTGCACTGTTTTAGGACCGTATTCGTCTCGTTCTATGACGTATAAATTACAATATTAATTAATAACTTATTTATTTGATGGATTGCAATGACGAAAATTAAATAAAATGGGCCTTAAAAGCAGTTCTCATTTACGATTTGCTCTCCAATGAATATTTAATGAGACTATCCCGAGCGACGTGGGACGGTAGCATTGCACTATGTAAATGCCTAATGAGGAAGACCCTTATAAAGACTGCTCTGTGTTTGAATATATCTAATTATACCTAACTAGGTCGTTGATATTCGATGCGCGATTAATCTAGGACTAATTAAACATCCCTGTCGTTACGTAATTAAATAAATGTTTAAGTACATGTAATAAAATTCTAACTGATCGCTGTCTGTACATGAACGATATATCAGAAAAAATATTATTAGGGGACTTTAATAACGCAATAGAACCCAAAACAATAGTTCTTAGAATTTTTGTCTGTTTGTCTGTGCGTTTGTTCGCGCTTATCTCAGAAACGGCTTAACCGATTTTGTTCTGGTTTTCACTAATGTATTGCAGTAAGCATCACTTAATATTAAGTTTGTTTCATTGCAATGCGTCCGTAAATAAAAAGGTATAAATTAATTTAAAATAATATGGGTACTTTTCTTAGCGTACGGCGTAGTTTTTCCGAAGCGAAGCGAGAGCAGTTTGCAAGTATATATATACATACATACATACACACACACACACACATACACAATTGTTTAACCCAAACGACGTCGGGCATCACGTGTGCATTTGTTTAAAAAAAAGCGATACTTTTCTAAAAATATTTGTAAAGTGCGGAAACGGCGTTAACATTTAAATTATTGAAAGATGAAGTGTATCAACGGATAACTTATTACTTGTCGAAATTCATTCCTTCGCATGTGGATACCTGAAAATCGGGATTATTAATAACTCATACATTTCCGTGATATATAGTTAAATTAAAAA
>PDGT01000013.1:6932559-6980513 GCA_003671415.1 Megathymus violae
GTGGTGTTTAGTGGGTAAGCCTACGGGAGTCCCACATAACCAGAGCAGCCGGCTGCCTGGTATGCTAGGAGCATTCACCACCCCCCTCCCGCGCTTTTCCGGAGGGTAGCCCACTTATCATCTCTGGGCGCAAAAAAAAAAACAAACCTTTATTAAAAATAAAGTTTATTCGCAAAACATTTTTGGAAGGCTTAGATTCGACTTAATTAATATCATCAAACTTGCAATGCAGTATGATCAAATTTCGCTCAATATCTTTCATCCTTCTGAGATAAGGCCGGTCAAATTAAATTTTCAGCTATTATGTCAATATCTATTAAACCATGCATTTCAAAATTATAAAAAACGAGTAAAATATTTTAATAAAACCAACAGATTTCAATTTGAACGCCGAGAATCTCTTGGTTTCACCTCTTATTTTTCACCTTTAGGGGTGGTATTTTTTTATTCAAATTTAATTGGAACCAAACGGGAAGTATCAAACCAAAAAAGGGTCAGTTATTAAATGGAGTTCTAGTGTAATAAACATAACAAAAAACAAAAGAATTAAGGACGTCCGTCTTTTTTTAAGTCCGTTAAAAATATTCTTCGCGAAGTGATAATTAATTTCAAATGTAACACATTTGCTTAAGTTTGTTTTATTTTTATTTTGTAATTTTTTTACCAAATAATTAGTCGTACAAGTCAATACTCACTCTATTCATGCCTCGAAGATAATAAGGTATGTCTTATGGATGGACATACTGACAGGCAAGTGATCATCACTTGGTTCTGGTTCCGTTTTGTTCATGGTATGTATGGATTTTTAAAATATAATTCATTAAACCAAGCCGCAGCTAGGGAGTGTGCTGGACTGTGGTAAACGTACATATTACAATTTCTCATTCTAGAAGACCCAGCAGAAGCAGAAGCCCAGCAGATTCTTGCGAGTAGGTATTTATTATGGTGACTATAAAAATAGTACTGTATTAATAATGGGTTTATTAAATTGCAGACGAAGTTGCTGGTAAAAGGAAACGTTCCAATATCTACGGTTACTTACTCATATAACGACACTTATATACATATAAACGATTATTGAATTTACCAATTTATTTTCCTTTTAAGCGATTTTTTTTCTATTCAGTTACTAAACATTTCACACGGAATTGTAATGGGTATATTTTGCCAATTTTGCATGTAGTACAACAATGACACCTAAAAAGACTGTATCCTTGAATCAATAAAATACCTTTGATACATTATTTTTATTCTTATACGGATGTAAAAAAATATTAAGTTCAGATGCAATCTTGGATTCAATTGCGTCGAGACGTAACGAACGACACAAAATAGTTTTGCAAGGCGCGCGACTAAACCGAGATAAAAGGGGACTATTCTCATTTTCATGCAATACTAAGCTGTTATTAGAGTAATAACACATTTATTACTTATGAAAAGGAATACAAATGTTTTCCTTGTCTGTTCTAACGATGAACTAACTATTCTAACGAAGTACTGAATATAAGGTTCTGAATATACGTTGCTTCAGCTAGCGCTTAGGTAATTATTATGAATTTGTGTTGTGGATAACAAGTAGATGTTCTACCAATTCAAATTCCTGATGAAAGCCCAGCAAGATCAGTACCTTTAGGTTAGTACTGTAACATTGATAAACTAATCCGTAAATACGAATGCACTGGAGCAGTAATAAAATAAACGTACTCTTTGGTGAGTCATACTTATTCTAGCCTAACAAGTTTGCTTTTATCATCTGAATCTTTAATATTAAATTTATGTCGTTTAGTTATAATTGGAACCCAGCTAAGACACGCATATTACTTACGCTAGCCAGTTAGCGTCAATGCGCGTATTGTTTCACCATCCCGTTTTAACTACTAGATATAAAAATGTACATCTCACATAGGTTTATTGCTGCTTGCGATTAAAAATATTGCAAACGATAACTATCAATTGGAAGCCTTTATAAGACGTGAGAAATTATACAAACGGGTTTAATTAAAACTTGTTAGTACATATTCGAAGATTCCTTTTATGTTTATACGAAAATATCGACTTTAGATCGCGATGCCGAGGCGTATTAGTGTGATCGATGATAAAGTTGAATAAAGTTTCTATTGCAGCACTATCTAGCGCATAGAAGATAATATACAGAAAATAAACCAGGCGCCGTAACTTTTATCTTTCTTTTCCCAGACGGAAACAATCGATTTACTGTCAGTTACTGTAGAGATAACACGCAGTGCTGATGTGGATTCACATTATATATTCAATGGTTAATTTTACTAAACTGACAAACAATGAACTACAATTAGACTAGTGCAATGAATTAACAAGAAAGTGGAACTTTTGTCATATTCTGTGGCAACACATTCATTCTGCCCTTCAATTAAGACGGAGTTAATGTCTAAATCTTGAAAGGTTGCCATTGTGCAATCTCAAAAAGATAATAACAGTGGTTGTCTTACTAACCGTTGGCCTATATAAAGTAACTCCATGGTTTGTTAAGATTACGGAGCGTATATTTATCTTGCGTCTCATAGCATCACTTAGAACAAAATGATCACCTTATATACCAAAATGACGTGTTTCGCCGATATTGGTTAACTAGGAACCTTCTAGTATTCTTTAGGATACATTTTGGAGAGTGTTCCTAGAAATTCCATGACCTGATTTCTCCATCCACTGTCCGCTTCAGGACGACGGTACGCACAAAACGTTTTGTTTCATCATTCGTTGTGTGTACTGCACAGGATTGGCATAGCTTACCTGCGTCACTGTTTCTTTACGAATATAATTTGGGTGTTTCGTGTAAAGTGTGAATACACTTATATTAAGCTAGTGCGCAGTAACAGCCAAGGCTACATCACTACTCAACTTCAGGTGATACTGTAGAGAAGCATTAACTTATAATGAGTAAAGAAAGCTATTACAAAGCAACACTATTAAATCGTGAAATGATACACAAAACGAATAAGAGTTAAGAGCACAAGATATAAATCAGAATGTAGACAGCACAAAGCGATCGATGTAAGTAAAAGTGTGGCGCCAGATCGACAGCCTTCCATTTCTATTTATTTATATTGGAAGATGAGAACTGAATAGTAAAGAGATTTTTTTTAGTTACGCTTCAACGATTCACGCAAAAAGTCTTTAGCATATAACAAACAGCATGAGGTCTTGACACGGGGATTAACGACTAGCTACCAATAAAAGTATGTATGTAGAATACTCTCATTACTATGACTTGAGATCCATTTGTTGATTGATCAATGAGATGTTACTCAGGTCTCACCTGATATTATTGTTTGTAAATCGTTGTTCGCGCCAATTAATTTTGCACTTCTTTTTGTGTGAACATCGTATCGAGAGTAGATAATGTTAATTATCCTTTTGAGGTGACGAACACCTCACCTAACAAGGTTATTAATTTTAAGTTACTCTGGACAAGACTTGCGTCGGTAACATCTTGAGTCCATCCAACATTCCATGGCCGGTGGTAACTGCTTACCATCAGATACTCCTTTGTTTGATACACTAAACATAAAAATTTTACGGTTCGCTTAACAAGTGTGGGTCCTTGGGGTGAGAAGCGTCACATGTAGCTTATCATCAGTGTTGATCAATATAGGAATCGAACGTTGCACGGATTCTATCGGCGAATTAATTTGGTGGACGTGAGATCGACTAACGGTGCCGGCGTGCCATTGACATTTGTCAGAGGTGTTTGGTGCACAGCGCTCACCTCGCTGCTGGCTTGTGCGTGTCGCCGACAGTCGCATTGCCGATGGGTATTTGTTATCAGTATCGGATCACAGCATGCAGTAAATCATGATAATAAATTATACATATAATAATTATGTATGTATATATATATATATATATATATATATATATTTTTTTTAAATCATTACGCTCGTTGAGTGGAATGTTTTCCATGTGGAATGGAATTTTAATTAATATACTGAAATCATATTTTTTTTTTCATATCATATTTAATTAAATAAGGGTTGTGAGGTACTACTATAGTTTATACTAATATTATACAGAGAGAGTGCGAATTTTGTGGGTTGGTGTGTATGTCGAGGGTAATCTCTGGACCCCAGGTTCCTATTTCAAATTTCGTTTACCTTTTGAAAGGTCCAGTATATCATTTTTATATACATGTTAATGAGAAGTCATGATGATATTCACATTTTTATTCTATTTAGAGATTAGTATGGATTATACCTATGTAATATCTACAAAGATTAATTGCTCTATCTGAAGTGGAGGGCGGGGCTGCTTATCATTACTGATATTATAAAGAGGAAACCTTTGTATTTTTCTACTGTTTGCATTTTTGACTCAAAAACGACTGAACAGACTTTAAAAATTCTTTCACCATCAGAATGCTACTTTATCCCCTGAGTAACATAGGCTATATGTTTATTATTAGATAAAATAAGGGACCTTTACTAAAACTTCAGTTTGCTTTATGTCCTTTATAAAGATAAAATTATAAATATATATCAAAATGTTTAACAATAAAAGTACACCTATGCGAAACCGAGGCGGGCCGCTAGTCATTTTTTAAAACAGAGTTTTAAACTGTTAAAGTTGTTCATTTTATCTTGCAGTGTGAGAAAATATAGGATTTTAGGTTAGGATTATTCTTAAGAAAAATCATCTTTTATGAGTATACAATAAATACAATAGTGTCCAAATAATTTAATTTTGTGCGAAATTTTAAAGAGGTCGAACTCGTGCTTGTGTTAGGTATGTACAGAGTAACATGTTCTGGCTTTAACATTAATGAATAAAAAAAAAATAACAAAATAAATATATTGTTTGGATATTATCTCAATTAGTCAAATTCTTAGGAGGTAACAGAATCAGTAAAAAACGTATCAACGAACACTGATAGTTCACAAAAAGGATTCTTTTATACATTTTACGATTTATATTAATGAATACAAATTGATGCCGCTGTTAAGACATAGTTTCTCAGCCTAAAACCTGCTGGACAGCTGATGGAGATGAACGGTTTTCGAATAACTACCACGCCTATCAAAAAGGAGTAGAACAGTAATCAAAGGTCACTGACCTTTACATTTAATAGCGGGCAGCCGATTAATTCAAAGAGATTAAGTTCAATTGGCTATTTCGGTAGGTACAAAATGATTTGAAGAATGAACTATTTTACTACTACAACACACATGATATTCATTTCATGAGTAAATTATTAGTATAGCTTTTGATTTGCCTCGCCTTAATTCATTATTACTTTTAATACAGCTCTCGAATATAGAACTGTGTACGGTCCTAATATGGTTACACTCTATCGAAGTAACGTTTCATTAAATAACTAAACCGCACGTCTTGCAAGTAATGAATGAGTCGACGTTCTACCACAAAGTTCGGTTACCGGTTTTTTGCCTACCGCTCCCATCATAGATTGATTTCTATTATTACACAGTTGAAATTGTGCACAATATTGCATATAATAATTGACACTTGTACACCATTAACTTGTAGTCATCTTAAATAATAATAATTTAAACTGACTGTGTGAAATAAATCTAGAAAGGTATTGACAATTTAATATTTATGAATCATTATCACAACATAACTAACTAGTAACAAAACATAACAATAATAAAGAAGTAATTTATTCCATTTTGTATCTTGTTAATTAAAATAAAAAATGTTGTAAAAAACTAAACATTAAATTAGTATTAATTTACTTTGCAACAATCCGCAAGCACAATGTATGATGGTATATATTTCCATACATGCATGAAACCTCCCTCCCAATTAATAATTAATTAATAACAATAAATTTCCGCAAAGTAACGCCTGATACTATCAACTATATCAAAAACTAAACAATTTGTAACTTGAGTGAAATAAAGAAAAGATATAGTTATATATTTTAAAATTCGTCGAATAGTCGCATTCAAACTGTTTTATTAACCAAAATAAGTTTTCGCTTTATCTAATTGTTTTTTATATCGCTTAATCTATATATTGAACCGTGTAAATGGGAATTGTGGCTGTGATCTTTGATATAGTTTTAATTATGAAGATTTATGTGGTCATAGCTCTTTTTATTGACCTTGTTATGCCACGTCCGACACCATAATAATTTGGTTGGGCGACCACTTGTAGGGCCAAAACTTCATGGTCAATTTCTTGCTTCGGTAGTCACTTTAAGTTGTCGGTTCCGTTTATTAATGGTATAAGTAGAAGGTTTTGAATCGCAACTTACCTCAAACAAATTAAACAAAATTATCATGATAGAGGTACGCTTCAGGCCTAGGAATTTGTTAGGTAATGCTCTTACAGAAAATAGTTAAATATTCATAAATGAATATATATAAATAATATATTAAAGTCATACTTCTTATGGCCGCGTTCCAAAAAATTTTAGATTATACCTATTTACACGATGCAGCGACAGTTGCGCGCACCAATGAATTATTTATTTATTTTTAACTATATTTTATTTTTATTAGTAATATTTAATAAGGTATTTTGATATTTTGAGTAAGATTTGCTTCAGTGCGTAAAAAAATTTTTCTTTCAAATAATCAATACGTTAAGTTAGGAGTCGAATTCATTGTATGTTCTTAATTTTACTGGAATTTGTCCTACAATATTGCAGTTAGTAATTCCATGAGTCCTAACAAAATTGTTTCAATAACTTGGAATATTTAGAAAGGGCTACCAATATTATGGCTTCTTGGAACATCAAAATAGCAATGTTAATTGTAAAAGCAGTAACTAGTAAAAGCATTAACTGTCTAAGTTATTACACTGGAATGAGCAGGAAATATTTTTGTGAGAAAATAATATTTTTTTATTGCTAACGTTAATATTGCTTGCAGAAAATTACGATGATTATAAGATAGATGGAAGTCAACTATGCGTATATTGAATTCGGTCGTTTATTGCTTAAAAAATAACAATATATAAAAAAGTAAAATAGAAAAGGATGTGTTGTATAAATAATAATTATTATTTAATCTGTATAATTGATATATCTTCACGTACGTAATAAAAGTATGTATTACGTACAAAATAAACGTTGCAATGTCTCAAATATGAGCAGACATTCTACGGGATCCTCAAAAATATTATAATTGTGTTGAACCAACTTAAAAAAGGAGGAGGTTCACAATTGGTTTTTTTTTATGATTTATACGTCAGTACTCCGTCATTTATTAATCGTTTTGGAAAATTACATTTTTGTTTGAGAGGGTATAGTTCTCGTTTGGTCCCACTTAAATTTGAATAAACAATACCACCCTCCTAAGGATGAAAAAGGAAACTAAACCAAGAATTCACAATCTTCAAATTGAAGTCGGTTTGGTCTTTATTTTTTATTTTAATATCTGTTATGTACAATATTTGTTGTAGTGTTCAGGTATTTCATATTTAATCCAACTAAATATTAATAGTAAATGTTATTTAAAAATCATACTTAGGAGTGCGTTGGATAAGAAATTATAGTCGAGACACACCGCCGAATGATTTTACTAGTTGTTATGAAGTATTTTTAGTAAAATATAATTGAAGTTCAGTTGTTGGTATGCAGTCTGTCAGCTACTAGATGGCTAATTAAAAGTGAGGGTTGTAACGGCCAACAAGGTCTAGACGAATTAATGAATTTCTGATGATTTTTTCATATTTCCTTAAGATTAATAATTCTTCTTAGTTTTATACTAAATATAGGGTGCGAGAATTATTAATTTATAAATCGTCAAGATGCAGGAGTTTGTTTAAAAATAGATATACTAATTTATTATATAACACACCCTTAATCCACATGACCGACAGTTGATGATTTCACCAAGAACTGGAAACATATTTTATTAAGGCTTTTGTTTTTAACTTTAGTATATTGGCGACGAGAAATTTAAAATTAATGCGATTAGTAGTCCAACGTTTTTGTCATTTTACTGCAGTAATTACCAGGAATAACTTAATTTTTCTTATCTATATTATAAATTATATTTTTCTACATTCAGTTTAAAATAATATTTTTTACTGTTTTCTAAATTTATGAAACGATGATAGTGTCAAAACCCACCTTATAGTTCTATTAATAGCTAATACGACTCGGCGTTGAAACAAGAAAAGCCCATAAAAAGGAGTACATATCTGATGGATTAAAAATATACTCAAATAAACTACACAGCGCAGACTATAAAATGCCAGCGTTGTCTAAATGCATATGCATGCCGGTAATATTTATTTTTTCATTTTAAAAATACGCAGCTTTTGTCTATGAGATAAAAATACTCAGAGCTTTTTGTTCAGACTATTGAAATTATCCGTGTATAGAATATCTCGTGGTCGCGTTTAATGTAAACATTAAACATAAGTCAGGTAATATATTTTTATTTTCGCGGATCAGATTGTAAAGATAAGATTGATGTAAGCAATTTATTATAGTTTAAATTCATGTAAGATTCGAAACATTTGTGTGACTCGTGAGATTTTCTGGTCGAGGCTGGCGCCTGTCCTGCGATACGTCACGCTTTCTTTTTTTTTTTTCATGTCAAGCTCAAGTGCATGCGGTTTTGTGTCAGCATCGCGTTATTGTTACATGCGAGTGACACACAAACGAGACGAGGTTTCGTGTACAATAAGCGACAAGAAGGGACGCAGCGATAAATAAAAATATACAGAAAAAATACTCAACAGGCCGCGGGTTAGCGCTAAACTGATTGACGTCAATAAGTAATAAATAATATCACCTGCTTATACCGTCCTGACAAGATTGATGTATGGCGTGCAGCGTGTACGTACGTACCGCAACATGGTAGCGTAATTACAACATAGTGTTGTTATTTATTGATCTTAAACAAAAGCCTTATACCCAAGAATGTTGCGCGCCGTGTCAAAACATAATCTGTTAGTGGCATGTTAAACCGATATAAAATAAGTAAGTTGTTACCATTTTGAATCAATAACAGCATTTGTTAACATTATTGTTACTATTGTAGTTGCAGGAATGTAGTAACAATTGTTAATTGGTCTAAACAGTGACAAGGACAATAGCAATAGGTTTAGTCAAATGTGTGTAACGTAGCTCATATGGTAGCAAAACAATATCGATATATTTTCGTCAGGTTTGTTATACAATTTCTTCTTTCCTTAATAACTTTCTCGTCGTTGAGTCAGCTGAAATCACACTGACAATATTAGTTAAAAAAGGAGCGAACGCCCTCGCTTTGGTTCAAAAAAACTACCTTACGCTTTGAAATAATATCTGTATTGTTTTAGGACTGAGCTTTTCTCGTTCTGTGAATTCGAAATACATATATTAATTCACAACTCTTTTATTTATGGACGGACGGTTTGAATTGAAATGAACTGTAAATTATAAGTGACGCTTACTGCAGTACATTAATGAAAACCGTAACGAAATCGGATGGGCCGTTTTTGAGATTAGCGCGACCAAATGCACAGACAAACAGACAAAAATTCTAACAACTATTGTTTTGGGTTCTATTGCGTTAATAAAGACCCCTAATGGTAGTTGTTTTCATATCTTCTTAATGTACAGAAAGCGATCAGTTAGAATTTTATTATATGTATAGATAGATAACATACAGTCATAAAATAAATGTACGAAATGATTTAACTCGAGATCTCGTAGCAAATTCATAAAAGCTGGGTGGCTGCCGAAAGGCTACGTACAAAATATTTTCTGTAGCTTTATATTTTTACAAAACTACAAAAAATAACAGCATTTGTCACAAGTCTTTAAAAACCTTAATAAATTCTATGATATTTTTTATAATTATAAGTGGTACAAATTACACACAGTAAGTACTAAACAGATCTAAATCGAGACTAATTTTTAATTATCTCTTTCTAGCAAAAATCAAAATAGATTTGCTCTACTCGTATACATGTTTCTTGAAATACAACTCGGCATGTTGTCATGACGACAAAAAGGCGCAATTTACTTTAGATGTTTTTCCAACATATTTGTTTCAGATTGATGATAAATGAGGATATCAATAAGTTGAATACATGGTGAATGTAGTGTTGTCGGATGTGTAAATGCATGTATGTTTTTGTATAGTTGACCTACAAACGAGGTACAAACGAGATGTTTTTTTCTTTAATGTAGTCATATTTAGTACTCTATACTTTAAAATAACAATGAAGCTTTAGCTCCCAAACGTTTCAAAAGAACATAGTCAGTGACAAAGTTAAATAAGATTTTACATTACAGTGTTTAAGTTTTGTCTCACAGAGGGAAAGGAACGTAATGATTATAATATAAGAAAGAAAATAGCTATTTAGTACAATCCTACTAGTGAGCTAAAAACCTTATGAAAAATTCATGTCGTTAAGGATAGATATTCAGTGAGTTTCATTTGGTTTAAGATCTAGTAACTACTTTTTTGTGAGTATGTATCTTAAACCACATGAATGACAAGATATCGCCCGTTTGATATCAGTACACACGTAAAATTTGAGTTTGATCGAGACATTTCCATAGCAGACTAATCTCCCACGCGATTTGTCATGGTGTGCGTTAAGTTGATGGGTATCAACATTGATATTTCCTAAATCATACATCTGGTCAGCGAGGCCATATTGCATACGATAAGACGAGGACCATCATTTGTATTATAAAAGTATCGATATATATAGGAACTCAAAAGTAGGCAATGGACCCGGTAGCCTTGGCGCTCTACATTTCGTTCCGCGAATCACCTGCACTTAAGACGTCTGTGTCCAAGAAAATGGCCTGTGAAAAATGGAAAGTGGAGTAAATTTGTCTAGCGCAGTGTGTTAGTGTCCGAACAATAACGGTACTCGTAACTCGTGTATACTTCAATAACGCCAAGCGCGAGCAGGAAATGACATGCTAAACAAATAAAATAACCCAGCGTGAGAATCGCAACTATCGCGTCGTGGATAATATCTCGTTCTCTCGTTATAAACGTGATAAATCATTTATCGTATTTATAGTTGAACGCGCCGCTTATAGTATTTAAAAGCGTCTCAATTGAAGCTCATTACTACTTCTTTTGCTAAAATTCGATCAGATATTATATTGAAGTAATCAATAAAGCTAAAACTTTTGTGTTTACGCTTTGTAAAGCACGTTTAATTCTCAAAGGCTATCGTCTTTGTAGTTTTATTTATCATATTAGCTGCTATAGTTCTATATGAATTTAACAGATTATTGTAAGAAAGTTTTTAACACTGCTTTAAAAACTGTCCAAGAAAAAGAAAACAAAAAAAAATATTTCAGTCTGACTTCCAAAATTAAATGTTCGGTATATGTTAGTGTATTCAGTTCTTTGAAGATATCTCGATTAAGTTCAGAGGTATCATACAATTATTATTGAGTGGTGAGGTGTGCTAGGGTATGTATCGTTATGTAGATCGAATTTCGAAACGTGTTACCTAAGTTTAAAGCTATCTCAAAAGTTAATCTTCAATTAAGAGTAGATTTAAAAAAATTACAACGTAAATCTTCCCACAAGACTCGTAACAACAACAGAACTAATTCATACAAGATCGAATCACTTTTTAATCTTAAAAGAAAGTCGAAATCTGCAAGGTAACATGAACATTAATTTCGCCGTGTTATCGTGGATAAATGGAATAAAAAATATACTTCCAAATAGTTCTCTTACATAGTCGGTCGAAATTTATAGTAAGCACTTGCCACAGTTAAATTAGATACATTCCATCAAAAGATTTAATACACTAAATAAATCACAGTATTAATGTACATAGAAAGTATTTATTTGACAAAGATGGTAATAATGTCCTCGTGTATAAACGCATCCTTGAAGAGACGTAGATCCATCGTTTTGTAAGCGGCCCATTCACTTAATATTGCACTTTCTAAAATTTCTTTGCGTATCTGTGTTAAAAGCTTATGTCATTTACTTACTGACCAGAATAGTAGTCTGATATTTTTATACGCGATCGTTTGATTCGTAATGATGATCATTACTTACCTGAAAAGAAGAAGACGCGTTATGAACTGTTAAGATACCGTATAAGGAGTGCTTTAGTGTCTAATACATTTTATTTATGAAGATAATCTCTGGACTTGGCTATCGCTACTTCGTGATCGTAGATATACTTTAACGATCGTTTATATAAAAGAATTAGTTCACTCTTGATCTTAACGTTGAATACTCGTTACTGCCAAGTTCATGGTTATATTTATAAATTAAGTAGATTAAGATATATATAATTATGCTATTATTTATATTTATTATGTGGATGTTACTCGTTACGTGAGAATTAATTATTTGTTAAATACAATATCTGTAAATTATTCACTAAACCATCATTTATTTACTATTTTTTTACTATAAAAAAATTTGTAGCGTTCTTATAAATTCTTGATTTTAACATTATAAATTGCCATTGTCAGTGACAAAAAGTACTATTTTATGTTTACAACAACATCGAAAATATTGTTGGCATAACGACAACAACAAACGACGACGGGAATAAGGTATACTTGTTATATTGTTTCAAGTATCAGAAAGATATACTTCGCTGTTTTTCATGAGCCATCACCCTTTTATACCCTTAGCAATCTTCTAAATCCCTTTGGCACTTACAAGAAGGTGATATCGCACACTTTGATTAAGTTTTGAAAGTTTATAGTTAATAGGCATATAGTTATAAGGTCGGTTACAAAACGTCACTACTGTATACATATATATATATATATATATATATATATATATTTAATGAACGCCTATAGTTACCGATATCCTATTGTAATACACATCTATTTCCTCTTGCAATTAAAGCCCAACAAGCGTATAAAACTGCGTCCGCCGCGAGTTTTGCATATGGTAATTCAGTTTCATAGTTGCACTTTACAAAGCGTGGAAATAGCTCGCGAGCTTTCCAGGTGCCCGTGTTCGAAATTAATGAGAAATTATTCTACAACACAACTAATTAATTCCCGTACTTAAGTGGCGATACGTACACATTCCCGGCCTTAATTTTCAATTCTAAAACCATAAGCCATTAAAATGCTCCAACTGGCCATTTTGATATACATCTTCGCTTGTAAAATTTATCCCGTCTTCCTGTCATTCATTGGATAGTTCCTCCTATATAAAGACCTCTCTATCCCTGTAGTGATTAACCTAATTAACTTTATAACGAATAACACGGACCACTGCCATAAAATAGTCAATGTTTAGGGTAAAATTGCTACACAACATCACGTTTATATGGCAGTAGTTAACTAAGCTGTGCAGCCATAACTTTTTTTTATTTTTAACTAGCAAGCCATCGGCTTGCATCAGTTTGCTTTGAAATAGCATCACCAACACACACGGACGCACAAGTAACAGCTGCACAAAAACTATTATCGATAGTTTTTAAATTTTTTCGTATCAATCTCATAAATCTTTTTTGTGAACTTTGGAACTTTTCTCGTAAATCACTCTATTTGTTGCTGAAAACAGCATTCAAATTTATGCAATAGATTTGAGATTATCGCGTTCAGACAGACAGGGCCTTTGCTTTAAAGTACATAGTAACAACACACAGCATAAATTATAAGAACTGATATTATATAGTTTAATGTTTTTTGAAATTAAGGAATACATATTTTATAAATGTTGAATTTATCACAGAACAGATGGCGGGAAACAGTTTAGTGCATGTACCTCACTCGGTTAACACGCGCGGCCTCGATCGTGATACGAATGTAGTCATGACAGACGAGGAAAAGTAAAATTGATATGTACACTCTTGTTCGCAATGACTAACACTAAACTTTCAACAGGATTTTGTGGCAGTTTCTTTTACTTAAAAGCGACAGTGAGTATATTCTGTAATGCACACGTGTTCAACGTATACAACCAATGATTGTAGCGTAAACAACATTCCGATGAATAGAAGAAGAAACACGCAAAATTACTCGAAATTAAAAAAAAAAAACAGCAATACAATATTTACCGTTTTATCACTTTGTGAAAGACAATAGAAAATTTAATAGTGGAGTATAATGAAAAACTGTCTGTCCTAGACATTTAAAAAATAAATTTATAATGGGCAGTTCCCTATACTCACGATTACGTTAAGTGCCTTTGCATCATTAAAGTGATCTCGGAATATTCTTCTAAATTACAAGTATTGCTTGTTACTCATAAAATTAACTCTTAAATCCTTCTAAAGTTAAATTCACACAAGTACACAAAACCAGTCAAAGTAATAACGTTGGGTAGTAATGAATAAGAAATTAAATTTCAAAATTGAATAAAATAGTATCTTGCGTGATTGTACAAAGAAGGTTGTATTTAAATATATGTAAATACTGATATGATAACTCTTAGATATTCTTCACAGATTATGTAAATTTTATGAAATAGCACGATTAAGTAAACTGATTTAAAACAAAAACAAATCTCTAATACGTTAAACGGACCCAAATTAAAACATAATTTTTAAATGTACTTAGAAATGTTATCGACAACACCACAATTATGTTAAATATTGTAACCCGCCGCTTCGCTTCAGAAAACCTACGTCGTTTATAAACATTGACCGCATCCGAAACAGTAATGGTTTTTTGTTCGTGTCAAAATAGAGGCAGACGAAATAAATAGAATACAAATAGACACTATGACGAGATTTATATTATATACGATGTGCATTGGTAACTACGAGTACATCGTACATATACTCGTATGTGACAAACCTAATCGGATAGATGGTTATTATTTGAATTAATTATTTCAACTATTTCATTATTATTGATAAATCATTAATTGTACAAGTGGCAAAGATAAACGAGCTTCGGGAAGCTCTTGCTATACACTTACCTATAAAATCATACCGAAACTAACGAATTCTGTGAATTCATTACAATTACATAATTGGTTATATTAATGATATTTTAACACATTATAAATATTGTAGTCGAAAATGAAAAAAAAGAAAATGTTAATTAGTTCTTGCTTTAAAATCTCGTAACGAATAGTTACTTACAAGTTCATTGAGCACGTTATTGCTTGCCTGGCTGAATCTTAAAATACGAATATGTCAATGTCAAATATAAAATAAAACTTTTTTACATGTATAACTTTTATCATAACATGTACAAATTATCTAAAATTACCTACTATTGGTCATCATTAAGAGTGCATAAAGATGTTTTATGTATATAACTAACGCCACGTAATTGCAAACTTAAAACATATGTTACTACTTCCTTGGTATAACTGTTTCATGAAGAGTTGATTGGTTTTAATTACTATCAATAATGTTCACTTCGTTTAATGAATTTTAGTTCATATAAAGTATTTCCTATACTAAGACTGCTTTCTTTACGTCGAATAGATGTGATATTACATAGTGATCAAATATAAAACCTCAAAGAAAATAGCGCAACTACGTTTCCACATAAAGGGGTTTAAAATTGAAACATTTATAGACATGACTGTCAGATATACAATTCTAAATTTCAATTTATTGGCAAGTTATTAAACAATCAATAATATGTATTATTTGGTACGTTAGTCTCTGAGGTATGTTAGAAAAGCTTCTTTAAAAGTAAATTAATCTTTAAATTATCTACATTATTAAAATTTTTTTTTATACTATATTACCTAAGTCTAAACACCACTTTGTAATATCTAAAATGTGTATGAAACTAAAACAAAAGTAGTCTTAAGTACTGGGTACTGCAAGGGGTATTGCCACCGTATAACGCATTAAATAGCCGATAATTACGATGCAATTACGTGAAATGAACGCGCGTAGGCACTCTTTGCGTATCTTGGCTGTACGTAAAAGATTATTTGAAAGTTAATTGCACCCACAAGCCCAGGGAAGTGCCATGACGAAAATTTACTACTACTATAAGTAAATAAGGAAATCAAATGCACCACTCGACGTGCCACATATAAATACAAAGAGACGGAATATTGGTAAGAAGTTTATATTGTTATTAAGTTAATCCAGTTCATCGACACAAACAACAGTTTCATGGATGTAATAGGGGTCTCTGATGAAAGGCCGAAAAGTTCTTAAAATAATCGCAGATTGTTACAGTACATTAATATACATTTTATATATTATGTATTACCGATTGAAAAGATATCGGGGCACCCTGCGTGTACAAAAATGAAGTATAATAAAAAAACAAGAAAGTTAATAAAATGAAAATTGACCACGCAGATAATCAAAAGAAGAATATAAAATTTGAACACAATTATATTTTGGAAGGGTAATCCGATTTTATTGCATTCCGATTCTTTTTATAGTCTCCGCATATGCTCATATCTTTGAATACGTCGACATCTTAATTAACATAAAATCATTCATTCTAAGACGTTTGATCTTCATCAGTAAAAAAGGTATTTGAATACCGCACCTTCGATGTGAAAAGATTGATATAGATTTAATGTATTAAGTAAGTATGCCCATCAATGTAAAAAGGAAAAAAGTCTTTTAATTTTCGAACGTATATCAATTAATTGCAAACAAACATGTTATTACGACACATGGGGTCATTATAAGATTGATGAGTTCAAGTGTTAATGTAACATTTATATTTGAAAGTAAAGACCTATATAAAGTAACGAGTAGAGTGCTCAAAAGTAAGAGGAATTAAAATTTTATGCCATTAGTAAAGGTGTGATTTGGGCATTTCATTCGACGTTAAAGAATCCAGGCGAAACGTTATTTCTGTTACATTTTTTCTGATTTTTTAAAGACAAGGCCTATTGCTTAATAGCTATCACTAACTGAACTCTAGCGATATAAGTCGTTAAAACCACGAGCAAGTTAATAAATTGATCTTATATGTTTATTTTATATATTTTCAGTTATAAATGCCAGTGTACGGGTAATTTGCTCTTGCTTACCTTGTTTAATTATTAATTTTTATCAGACATTTAATATACTGCATGATCGGGTCATTTTATTGTTTTATTGATCGATTTTTCCATTTTATGAATCAAAAACCTACTCATTTATTGCAATAACACAAAAGCAATCAAAACCTTATTAACAACGCTTTCAAAAACAACTTTTTTATTTTTTATTACGTAGGCAGAGAATATGTAATATGCCATTCAGTTCAGTGGTGACCCTCACGCGGTGTGTGATAAATAGTCAGCCGGACAAAAAAAAATAAGTCAGAGAAAAATGTTTTCGATAATTTTTGTTCATACATGAAATTAAAAAAAAAAGTTTCATGTACGGATTCGGCTGCTTTACAATTTGATTTTAATATTACCAAATCCCCTCGCTTCGCTTTAAAAAAACCACCTTACGCTTAGGACAAGCACGTTCATTGTTTTAGGACTGGGTTTTTCTCGTTCTGTTAATTAGATATACATGTATTAATTTGTAACCTTTTTATTTATGGACGGACGGATTGAAATGAAATGAACTGTAAATTATAAATGACCCTTACTGCAGTACATTAATGAAAACAGCAACGTAATCGGTTCAGCCGTTTCTGAGATTAGCGGGAACAAACGCACAAACAAACAGATAAAAACTCTAACAAGTGTTGTTTTATGTTATATTGCGTTAATTAAGGCTCCTAATAATAGTTTTTGTTATTTATCGTTCATGAACAGAAAGCGATCGGTAAGAATTTTATTACATGTATAGATAGATAAATGCAATAGTCACTTTGATTTTATCAATGTACTACGAGATGTTACATTACGTAAGGTATGATCAAACGTAAGTGCGTATTCCGTAATTATTACAGAGCGAGGTGAAGGTAAAATTTCGTGGATCATATGAACGCATAAAACATGAGCACTACCGACTTGATTAGAATGACTTGGAGCGTGTGAATGGAGACTTCATCAATCAAATTGTGGTAGGAAACAGTTAAGAAACAGAATGGTCATGAAAGGGCTCTGAACGTTGCAATTACATAGACTTGTCACACATGGTGATAGTTTCAGTGATACGTATCTATTTTACGATATATCATTATATTGTGATATTATATTGTGATCATTGAAGTACTTAATTAAAGATTGTATCCTTAATTATTATTGTTATGTATTGTAACGTAGTCTGTGATGAAGCTTTATTTCAGTAATACGCTTTCTTTGAAGTCCCAATCTTCTTCTTGTTCTATATACAATCTATCTCAAAACACCGTGACAAGGTTGATAATTTGATTACATATCGTTTTTGACGTGTATTGTTTCACCAGCAGATAGATAAGTATTTGTTATACTTATGTCAAGCTTACCATTAGTAAAATCTTAAGGCAAGTTTATTATTATTTTTATTAAAAAAATGGTGAATGATAAACGATAAAATAACGCGTTAGGTAAATTTACCTAATCTTAAACAATAAGAAATATAATGGACTTACTGAAACAAAGGACAATTTTAAAACAACATAATAAAAGTCTTATTTGCAATAACCAACTAACTTAGAAATATAGATTGAATCAAACAACCCGTCGCAACAATTACTTTTGTAAGTTGCTAAACATAACTTGAAAATAAAAATATTACAAAACCCAATTACTTAGTTAAATATTTACGATAGCGTACTGACTTTGCTTAATGTAAAACATTTGTCTTCTTGGTTTCTATTAGGTCCATAAAAATAATAAAAGAAGATTTAAACCTTAATTTAATCCTACAGAGTACTTTATAGCCAATTGAATATTGAATTCTGAACATCACAAACAATAGTTCACTTGGAAATCAAAGGTAATAACTTACAACCACTTTTATCAAATGGAGAGATTATTTTATGAGAAAAGTTGCGCCATTTCATATCGTCTTGTTATTATTCTTGATATTGCGACAAACTGTGTTTTCTCCGACATAAATATGATTCAATTTGTCTTCTTATGAACAATGCAATAATATCAGTCGCTTTACAGGGCGGCATAATTACATAAAATTTATTTGATAAAATAATTTATCTACAAGCTACTCTATTTCATTTGAGGCTATGGTATTCCGTTAATTTTGGCATTTGCATATTTCATGAAGATAAGAAAAAATATACAAACTTACAACATTTGGTAACTGAATAATGCGTATGTAATTTGACATTAATTATTTGCGTAACAATAATATTTCTATCAAATAAATGGTATACATATTAATTCTATTTTTTTAGTTCACAAAAAAAGAAAAAAAAATACATACACCTCTTTTATTTTTCATCGACCCAAAATAGACTTATAAGATAAGAGCTGCAGTGTAAGCCAACCGCAAATTACAACAAAAGCGAACTAAGAAAAACTACTAACGTAATGTTATCACTTGAGGTGTATATTCCAGTGACGACAAAAGTTGACGCTTACCTCTTCTATATGCCTTTACTTTTATCCGTTTCTAAATAAATCTTACTTTGAGAAAATTAATTTTGTACATTAGGGAAATCATTCGTTAACAAATTATCTACATTATTCCTTACATGTATTTCAAATAAAATTAATTACTTTTATTGTTGATTGATATATTTTGCTACACTACTAAATAAACAGATTAGCCGTTCACCGTATAATGCCGGAGTTGACTTATAATAAAGACATTAGGTTTTTTTTTTTGGAAACAGCTATGTTTATTTGTGCTTATATCTGGTACAATACGAATTCGTTTTATTTTCACGCAAATTCTCTTTTCTCTATTTTGTTTAGTGAACGCGTGTACTGCATCTAAAGTCATCGTCAGTGAAGTGAGTTAGTATGTACGTAGTTAATTCTATTGTTCAGGGGTTGCAAGCGAAAGCAAAGACGGCTTAGTGCGTTCCGCGAAACCTTTATCTTTCCATACGATTTTAGCATAGACAAATAGATGTAATTTGCTCACAGTTGCAGTGACTGTAAAACATGCATGATTTATTATAAATATAAAGATGATAACATTTGTGAATGAAGCCGTTGTTAGTTTATTATTTGATTATGTTTCAATTAATTTCTTGTCAATGTGTGATAAAAACGCTGAAATAGAGACGATTGAATAACTATAATGTATAAACCAGTATAAACCAGCTTTGCGAAAGTACGGAAAGAAAGTACGTGTGAGAAATTACTAGGGAAGAGTATGCGGCTGCCAAAAGCATCGTAGCTTAGACCACCAACAAGCTGGTCCGAAAATAAGGGGGGCAGGTGGCCTTGGGAATGGTAAAAGAAGGTACCTAACAAATAATGCTTTTCACCGTAAATTAAGGAATTGATTTGAATTAAAACAAGTATTATTCAAATTTACTTAAAACCATTAACAAAAGTTTAAAAATGTAATACAATGAAATAGCATTAAAATATACAGACAATTAATCAACTCAAATGCTGACATTTTCGGTTCAGATTTGGATGCATGAGCACGATCTGTACACAAATAAATATGTCAAACATATGTATGTAACTAACTGCTTACGGTCATTCCACTTTTTATATCAGTTCTCTCTAACATCATGTAAGCCGGGTAATCATTGGAACATTGGTAATCAATATATGAAAAAAAATATTGTATAGAAAAAAATTAAACTAGGTATATTTGCACATTATTTTTTATATTAATAGTCAAACCTAACGTCTGTTAGTGAGTCAATAAATGTACTCACGAGAAAAAAATTCTATCTTCTTTCTTGGTCGATAACGAATTAGTGTTGCCTTTGGTGTTACTAATGTTCACGGGCACCAATGACCACTTACCATCAGGTGGGTCGCGTCTGCTCGGTTGTCGGCTATTTAGATTAAAAAAATCCGTAAATTAGAAAAATATGTATCGATATAAATTAATTATTACATCGGATCGGGTCCTTAAACGGAACTCATACCACCGTGGTATAACTAGCTATTAAAAATTCAACGTGTGTTTTATTAGTGCTCGCAACTTTCGATGCATCGGTCCTTCATTTTTATAACGCGCCACCTCATACCGAGACCTTTAATTTGATACCACACATGATAAATTTGGCAAAAGCTTTAACCATTTCTTTGTTACAGCTAAAACTATCCCCAGGTTTGATTTGTTGATGGTATATGTAAGTCAATGGGTCAATGACCTCTATGTATACTTTTGGCGTCAGGAAAATTTGGAGAAAATCGCATGTAACACACTGACAATTGAATACAGAGACACGCTAGTGGTCCAATTAAGATTAAATTTTTGTTATTGAGAGTAACTTTAATAATAAGTAAGTTGAATTATTTTGACCGTTGTGCTTTTCAAAAGTAGCCTATTTTATATTTCTATTATTACACGAACAAAGAGATTCACCGCTTTCTTCATAGCTGGCACGGCGTCAGAGATACTCTCAGTATTATTGATGTCTATCCATGTGGTCATTTGAATACAGTATAATGAAGCAATAGTGCGCGGAAACCTGTTCGGTGTTGTGATGGTGCCACGGGAGTAACATATTTCTGTAATCATTTTGCAAGACTGCCGAAATTGGATATCTCGACGGAGACAAACTCTATCAATGTGAATGTTGTCTGGGCTTCTTAGTCGATTCACTATAGTTATATTTTAAACAACCAAACGGTACATTGTTCTTAAATTTTTGAAGCAATTGTAATATTTTGGGTTATGCCGTGAGATTCACCATAACAAAATTAGCGGAAAAACACTTTTTTACTACGTATCCCAAAGTAGTAAAATGAGAGAGGTTTCGTTCGGTACTCATGTAGTAAATTCCTAAATTTTTATAATCAGAATGATTAGGTACATTTTACGATTTATTGTTTCACGATAACGATTAATATTTATACTATCACACTTCACTATGTTTACTTTCCATTATCTTAAGTTTAGGTTCGAATCCAATCATGTGTGATCCTTAAATTATTCTAAAGCTCATTGAACGTGCGGTCGGAATGTCGTTGATGGGAGTGAACGGGAATTATGCAAAGGTGAATGAATAATCTTGGGAAATTCCTTTAAGAGGCAATCAATCGACAACCATTTCTAGTTAGTGTATATGATAAATAGTGGAGAAACTACACTGTACAGCGGCCCGTTGTTATAACAGACACGATAGGCGTACGACGCAAGTGAAAGCACAATTATCATCCCACATTACAGTATTCTACAAGGTTTTAAGATAACAAACCGAATAATCTAGCGTGTCCCTGAGACCTATTGAAAGCAGAGGTCATCTGCATAGCCGATATTTTGAAGTAAAACATGTCGGTGGGCAAGACGTCGCCGATAGCTTTGGCCTACTTTAAACAGGAAATTTTCCTTCCATTTTATAGTAGGCTAGCGTCCCGCCCCGATTTCGTTCGAGTTGTACATACTATCTTAGTATATATTACGTACGTATAATTCATACTGATGTCAACATAGTCTAAAACAAAGTTAGTATCATCATGACTCTAGCTAATTTTCATAAAATTATACATTATATATAGCCTATGTTCGAGTGAAATTATGTACCTTTAATGGTAAAAGAGTTTTTTAGATAGGGGCTATGTATTCTGGAGATTATTTTCCGTATATACATAAACTGACAAAATTCGCACTCGCTCTTTGTAATATTAAAATCGATATTGTTCGTTTTTTTTTATTGTTTAAAAAAAACACTTGTGTTCAAAAAATACCACTCAATTAATTAGAAAAGCGTGTATTCCAAATCGAACCGTTTAACTTTCGTTTGTTTGCTTCGTATGAAAGTTTGTAATTTTGTTCGGCGATTACTTTAGAATTGTTGATTCGATATTTAGGACACTTAGCAGATAAGTTGATAATTGTCCCAACAATTTTTACGATAATATGAGGTAAATAGATGCTAGAAGTATATATCACTTTCTAATTCATAATAGCTGTCACTACTTATAAGACTCAGTAAGATACTAAGGATAATTATATTAGTTCGCAATACATTAATCTGTATACATATCGAATAACAGCTGACGAGCAGCTTTATTGTTTTAATTATAGCTACGCAGTATTCGATAAAAAAAAAGTGTGTGCGCGAAAATTACAGGCAGTAATACTGGCAATATGGGAATGTAAGGGATAATAGGCATCGATAAATGGATGTATCGAGCGGCGCAATTCGGACCGAACGCCGCGACGACGTCCGGCCGCCGCGGCATCTCTCCCTTTCTCTCGGCCTTATCGCTCTCTCTCTCCGTCCTTCGGCAGCTCGTTCCTCTTCTTCTTGCAAGGTTAAGGTTACGTCAGACGTGTTATGTTATAACCGTTGGGGCGCACACCGGCAAGTTCAGTGTCTCGTCGAGAGTGGCCGCGACACTGAGCTCGCGACCAACGTAGCGTGCGCGGCGATCTGAGAGGACTGTGCGCCCCGCCTGTGATATACGACCAGTGAAAAGTTCATGAACTGGGTGTTGAATTTTTTTGAACATTGTAACGTGACGCTTGTTGCTGAATATTTTATTTTGAAAAATTTCAACCCTTCCTTAAGGTATGTACCTTCGCGTAAAATTATACATAAGTTACAATGAGGGTATTCGAGAGAATATATCGAGGTATATTCAGAAATAAATATGTCCACTAGGAAATTAAAATAGCTCAAAGTAAATAGATTATTTTTTTTTCCTGATACGTAACGTGTTAAAATTAAATTTTAGGGTGCTATTAAATAGCTAAAGCATTTTTAAATTACAGATATGCGTAAAATATAATTATTAACAGTTTTTATTTTAATAAATTATTTAAATGCAAACTATTTATTTACTATATCTTATATTTACAAAAGACTGAAATTAAGATATATTTTAATAGCTTTTAAAAATCTTTTATAGGCAAAAAGTTACGAGAGATTGCGTTAAGCTGCAAACCGTTAGGGTTGGTATACACTAGAGTTTTTGCGCGTCGCGAGTACTTGTCTTCAATCGTGTATGAGAGCGCGATAAGGTCGGGTGCGCATACACCGATAGAAATATTGCGCTATATTTAGACTCGCTTCGTTTGATTCCTTTCCAGGAACAGCCTCTTTTTCACGTCATTTTCAAGCGCTACTGCTTTATTACTTATATATTTCTTGAAAATCTAACAATCAGGTTTTTTGTTTTTACATGACATTTATAATTATATCAAAGTTAAGCGAGTGCTGAAAACAATTAAAAGAACAGAATTTTGTAAGGCTATTAACACGACGTACGCAAGCTTTGTTCCACTTAAGGGTAATGGTGTAAATTATTCATAATTACCTATGTTTAATTATCTATAAACTAGTTCAACTTTTCGTATTTTCATCTAGAGCAGTATTGTCTCATTCAATCGTATGCGTAAGATTCAAAGAAAAGACTTCAACGAGTTGATTTGCAGACGCAAGTCTAAACTTGTAGCTATTGCATGCGTGTATGACATGAAATAATAAAACCAAAGAGCAATTAATCTCAAACGTAAATAAATATATTTCCTTTATAGATTGCTAATAAAAGAGAGAATTATATGAATTGATTGCTTTGATTTGATAAATACCATGCAAACATTATTTAAATATATTTAGGTGTTACTGGTACTTTTAATACCTAATGGTTAATTTTTACGCCGAAAATTGCCGTTACGACACTTTTTATGGCAACGAAATTCAAAAAAGAGAATCGGATCGAAGCTTTGATCACGGTACCCGCAAAAAAGGATTTTAATTAAATGAATTTGCGCGCGACAGGTGTCTCAAAATTAATCAACACGACTTTTATTTCGCAACTTTTGAAAGCCAGCGGTTCTTTATGTGACGGCTTAATTCAATTCGCTAACTTAAAAAGAGATAATATTTTTTCGTTTCTGGTTTTTGTTAGCTGTTTTGGCCGCTACGTCTGGAAATTTCTTCGTGAAGCAACTTTAGAGTTCCGCGCAAAACGTTGAGGCCGCCTATGATACGAACGCAACATTTCATTTAAGCATTCAGGTACATCTGATATATGTGTGATCAAACGTTACTATAATTCTATGGAAGATTTGTAATAGATACCTGAGGACTACAGAGGTAACTTGACGTCAGCATCATGGTTCCCGAATGTCATAGGTGGGGTCATCACTCCCAATTCCGCAGAGAAACTGTTATGGTTAATTAACAATTATAAAAGTCTAACTGCTGTCCCAGTAATTTTGATCTGTGGGACTTATGAATTAGCATGTAGGTAAAATATGGAGTCTACCTACGGATGTGAATCACTGTTTCGTACTCAATCAATTTTTTTTTCAAAATGGTTTGTTCAGCCAGCAAATATATGTACTGTATCAAAATAAGAAGAATATTCAGTATTCTCTAAAATAAGCAGCACATAAAACAATATATCGAAATAAGCAGCACATACAATACTATATCGAAATAAGCTGTATATAATTACAGCACTCTACCAAATTATGCAGTTAGATGCGATCAGACATACAAGTACGAGTAACAATCGAGGCTTGTAAACGATTGGGAAGGAATGATTCGGAAAGCACGATCGCGGGCTTGGGTCAGCATTAGTACGCCGTTTAATCTTTACAAAGATTTAACTATAAAAAGGAGCATTCTACAAAAATATTTTTGTTAAAATCGGTATTTATAACTTTCATACAAATTTGCTATACCTAAATTCGTTAGTAACTATGAATAAGATGCTTTTCTTTTCGATCACGTAAATGGGTTAAAGATTTCGGAGGCATTGAACGACTAATAAAAAGACTTTGAAAAGAAAAAGATAAAAAACATTAATCGTCAGATAAATTACAGTTAAAAAAAAAAACAAAAAAGTATTGTGTCGTAAAAGTAAAATATCCGTAGTAGATCATTTTGTTCGAGTTGAGTATGAACTAAGCGACAATAAGAACGTAATAAAACAAAAGAGTGCAGATTTGTAGATAAAATTATTATTGGCAATAATACGATCACTGTAGAATGGAGTCCTCAGTCAACATTGAAAGGACTAAAATTACTATACAATCTGTATCTCTTTCAGCAATAGGCTTTCAAAGTTATACAGTTCACAGAATAAATAAAAGCGTTAGTTCAGGCAACTGAGGTCAATCCATTATATAAAAGGCATTCTATTTAAGAACTATAAGAATATAATTATGTGAGATGCCGTGAAATTATGTCAATAAATATAAATTTGAATAAAACTGTAAAGCTTTTACTTACATACCAATCCGAATTATTGAGGGCACTCCTTCTGATTATCGTTTTTTTTAGGATGAAGCACCATACAAAAATGGCACCATAACCTGATCAATATTTTCTGACATTATCATCTAATGATATAAAATTTTTACGATTTTTATATATCCTAATAAATATGTTACAAAAAAATGAAAAAAAGAATAAACATGTCAATATGTTTATGAGATTCACAACGATGCATGGTTTGATTTTCCGACAATTGCACATATCTAAGAGACATATTCAAATTAACTGAATAAGAAATCCCGTTACAAAGACTGTTAGGTCTGCAAACTTAAAAATACGTACCTAACTATCTATTCACAGACTGAACTTTAGGCCTTTTACCAAATAGGTTACACGCAACAATTGGTAGCGGTAAACGATACGAGCGCACGACCGGGCGGGGGTCAGTTGTGCCGCAGTTCCCGGGTAGCGCAGGGCGCAACGCCTAGGCCAATTGAGATTCCGGGAAAATGTGGAGGAAGCGTTCCATAATTCTCTCAGATAATTTTAGTTCAACGATACGGCTTCTATTTACTTTTATTGCTTATGATTTTAAACTTACATTCTTGCGGATGTAATAGTTGCTTGTAACAGGCAATCATGATTTTCGACTTCGCCGTATCATCCATGTAATTGAGTCGGAATATCGGAATATTTAAAAAATATTGAATGAGCAGCACAAGTAAATGAAATAATTTAAAGTTATTCTGACGTTAAAAGATAAGGACTAAGAGAATATTGTCATATTTCATTATATTTTAGGCTATATAGATAAGAGATAAACATTTATTAAAATCTGTTACCTGGAGTGGTGATCTACTGATCATAAAGTAAATCCGAGCGTTTTAACTATGTTCTTGGTTTAATGGGAGAACTATCACTGAAAGCCTTACAGCATTTTATATGTTATTTAATAGCATTTTTGTTAGGTATTAATTATTAAATTTCGTATTGTATCTGTCACGTAAATTTATTAAAGCAGAGATCAACTTGAGATTAAATGGGAAGAAAGCAGACATAAACGTGCCTATTCACCGCGCGACAAGATCACTCTCAATATACGGGATAAGGGATTGAACACTCAGTAAGCTCTTCAATTATGATCATCTAAATCAGATGATTTATGTCTAAAAAATAATATAGAATTATGCTGAACAGAAGGTAGGTAACCGTAGTATTAGTTAGTGCAGGCGGCTTATCCATAGTAGTATCTTAAACGACTCCAATTCTAGGAACAGGAATCTAAAGAGAAACATGTCGCAATTTCATATGAATAAATTATAGTCAAATTTTTTTTAATTAAGTCATATTAGGTAAACCACATTCAGTAGAAATTTAATTGAAACTGCTTGTGTGCGATCAAAAATTATAGGCAAATCGGTACAAGAAAACTTTCTTAGAAAGGGGAGAATGACCTTTACAGGACTTTCAGTAAATATTAAGGTAAATTTTGAGTACAAGAATACTTAATAATAATACCTACAATTTGAAAAATCGTCAACAGTTTGTCAACAGCATACACATCGCGGGAGTAAAATAACCAAGCATAAAATTTGCATTCATCATTTACGTTCTTATAAATTATTCCAAGATTTACATAAAATAGGGAACGCAATCATCAATTTTATCATCAATACCTTCCTTCTTAACGATTAAATAGCCATCTTTACGTTACGCTTTCATAGCTGTTAGCGTCGAGTTTTCAATTGGTCGTTCATTTACTTGTTTACATGCAAAAGTGGATTCTGCATATTAATCAAATGAATCACCGTAACATTCGACCTATTGTCCGAGGCAGTGTATTTTATCTATTGATGGGCCTGTTTGACCCCATTGCGGGTGCACCGAGATTATAATTAAGAGGGTCACGTGAGAACAGCCGAGCGTTCGTGACCGCGCGCGCCACGGTGACACGCTACTCTGTCAATGATCGAGCACAAGGCAACTATTCCGCGTTCCGATTTCCACCGGTTCACAAATATGGCAAAACCGATTAATTTTACTACAACATAACCTTTTTTTAATAGCAAACGGGCTTCTATTACTTTTACCTCAGAATAATGCTTTTACTTGGCAATATTCAATGTTCAATGGTTTGTTGATAAGGCTGTACTAAAAAGGAGATTTTAACAATCGCCTTTACAATTAATTTTATTACACGTCTGTGTAAGGTACGAATGGCTTGTCATCAATGTTCTAGCTGTTTTTGCTACAAAGTAACGAAGTGCGAACAGGTATTGGGCGTCACCGATGTTCGCGTTTAAATGTAATGAGTAATACGACGACAGTGAACACCTGTTTTATTAATGTTCATATCTATCGAAATTAGAATACGTGCTTCGTTTAATTAACTTTGGAATATTTATAAAACTATTTAGTCTTTGTATTTTTGTTTTTATTGCTTTTGTATTTACTTATTTTATTATTACTTCACATTTATGTGCAGTATCACGAGACGTTTCTCATGAATTTAAAATCAACCCAATCGCGAAATCACTAAAAAGACAAAAACTATCTATCTTAATTATTGTCACAGAGTCCCATTAAAGAAGTAACAGAGAGGAGGCATGCTACTGTTTATAAAGTACCTAACGTTTAAAGGGCGATACTGCGCAGTCGTGAGCGAGGTCGGGACGGATTCCATCAGGCGTACTTTCCATGAAGGATTTTAATTACGTAGCGGAGGTTCACTGACCTGACACCAGCGCGCCATGCATCTGGTTGACTTTTGACAATTAGAGTTAAGCAAGTGTGCGGTATGTATGTCGCACTTGTATCTCGTGTTTGTTTGCTATTGTTACGGTTTCGAGAGGTACTCGTATATTTACAAAAGTACCTTCTACAATTCAGTTATGTAAACTTTAAACAAAAAAAAAACTTTTAATGTTATGTAAATGCTAATATCATGATCAAATAATTTATTTGGTAGAGGCTATCCACCATAAGTCTCGAACTAGACTACAGCACTCTAAGAAGTGTTTTCCAGCAACTCCTATGCCACTGTTGCCATCGGAAAAGGTCTCTCCTATTCCGTTCGACCACAAACGCTCCGACCGGACTCCCAAGGTGGACTTTTCCCGAGCGTGATTTGTGTCGCCCTTGTCGCATCAGATCTTTATAAAGGTCTGAAGTGAAGAATTTTTTTTTCTGCATAGTGCGCTATCCTGTACTTTTTCATTTTGAAGACACCGTGTATCTTTGTTGTATAGAGAATACGAGAATATTTTTTTCATTAAATTAGGTGGGGTTCCAAATCAGTAGTTGAGTTTTTGATATTCAACACACTTGTCGTACTACTTTTCTACAAATAAATTAAATATAAAGAGTATTCGACGACGAAGAAACGGTGCCAGCTTTTCAAGTCAGCCTCGCGTTTAAATATTTATTCATCGTACAAGCGCCTACACAAACACGACCCTGCCCTGTAGTCTTAGTATACGATCGGCAGGTGGACCAAAGTTTATTTGAGAATGCGTGAGAATAAATAGCCCTTGGCTTACCAGTATTTGTGTTAGTTTGTCAATTATATGATAAATAATTCGTACATTACGTTTTGAATTCCAATTCAGTGTAAGTTTAAACATTCCTTAATCGAATAAACGATTACACGAACATGACGTTACGCTGTAGTATCGGTATCCGATCGGCAGGTGCGCACGCACGTTCACTCGAGAATGCTGCTCATGAAGGAGAATAAAATCATTGTGATAATCTGAGAAGGCTATTTTGTTAGCTCTTAACAATTCAGCGACGTTCAAGTGTTTATTCATTGTGCAAAACAAGTGCGAAGCATAAATGTGAGAAGCATTTAATTGCATATTCATGACTCTATTCAACTTCTAATTGGGTCCTAACATGATTAACAATTAATCTGTTTCATATATAATATTCAAAACATAGGAAATTAGCAGTTATTTAATAATCATAACTGCAAATATAAGAGTGGTAATAAAATACCAACAGTTATGTCCTCATCCTCATATCTTAGCGAGAATATCTAATTCGCGCCTTTTTAAGTATTGCTCGAAGTGGACCTGTGAAGGAGTGAGCGGTCGCTTGAGTCATCCGTGACACGGTTATTATGCCCAAAAACTTTGGCAGTATGATAATTTAATTCGGAAGACTGAGGCCCACTTTAGGTAGGATGTTTAAGGATACAGTAATATTATACTCTCCAGACGCAATTAATACTAACGACTTGAAGCAATAAGGAAAGAACATAAATAACATCTATTGAAAACCACGTAAAACGGCGTTGTATAACTGGCATTTACGTCCTGTACGCTGGATGTATCTGAATTGCACTTTCGAGGTTTACATTAGCCCGTGGGGCTTAGCTATGTGTGCTTTAATGGAGAACGTGACAAAACGTTTTAGCTCTATAATACGTTGCAAGTAGATCGGCTTACGGCGGTGCGACGTACTCAAATTGATTACGGACGATACACGCGATTCGTCTAATAAAATCACCAATGGAACGGTACCGGTGGCGTGCGTCGCATAACGGCGCCTTGCGCCTTCGCTCCCACGACTGACGCATTATGCAACCTGCGCATACAGGCGAGCAGGCAGGCGTCGACGAGCACAATGCGAGCAATTGATCGCGGCCGCGATCGCATACCCGGTTAAAAACTGCCAGCACCGTAAGTGAAACCAGATGCGATCAGTAACGAGATATGATATACGGTGTCGTCGCGTATTTATGACTGCTGATAGCTTTTATGAGAACTGGAATCTGCATGTTAGAGGTTTAGCATCAATGTTTAAATTTTTGTTACGGGTGAGTGTATATTAGTTTATAATGTAACACGGCATATTCTTAAGTGGTGCGATGAAAATAGTGTGGTGTTTATTTAGCGTTTCATTACCATTGAATTATCCACAACAACGTTACTGTATTAGCTTTTCTCACATTCATAATTAGAAGAGAATTTCGAAGAAGCGGTATAATGTCTAATGCATACAAGTGTTAGTTTTGTAATTTTTAGCAGAACAGTGACGTTTATTTATTAGCATAAATTAATGTTAAAATAAATAAAATACCAACACCATTAACTATGTGTCGACCGGACCGCTAAAAACCAGTAGGTGAATCGTGATAGGGTAATTGACATCGTTGAGTTGTTAGATAAACATACAGAGATGATGAGGTAATGTTTGTCAACTTTGTGCACAGGCGAGATAGGCGAGCCATCACGTTCAGTTCAGTAGCGGAATTCGGTTGCGGTGAGCTCGGGCGTGACCGCAGCCCGTAATGCACGATCTGCAAATTAGTTGAGAGCTTCTATGTCTCCGCCAGATTGCTTGCGGTGAAACTTCAGTTTTAAACCTGATACTTAAATTATAAAGCATCACCGTGTGGCCTAAATACAGCATGCATTCTGCAACTATTTAGCGCGCTATGAAAGGGGAATGTCATTTGCAAAGGGGCCCATACTTCGACACCGCAAAATGTTTCTTTACATATATGTTCTTCATTTCTACTAACCAAGTCTGGAAATCGTGTACGTTGATAGACCCTAATCCGCTAATCACAAGGTATTATTCAAAATTAAATAAAAAATCGTTTTCATACCGGGTGCACAGTCTATAAGTTTATTATTATTTATAAACTGTTTATAAGTTTATTATTATTTATAAAACGTGCATGCTGAGTACTTGCATTCTCTAAGTTAATTTTGAGCCGACATATTATAAACAAAGATGTATTTTAATAAAAATAGCTTAACATTCCGACAGTACCAAACAGTCGTGACGGTCGGTCGCTACGGCGTGTGTGTCTAGTGACTTCCGTCGTGTTAACTACTGCATCTTTACATAATTCCAATGCAAATCGAGTAGCTATTTATAGTCTCATAAATCAGTCTATAATAATCAATGTTATTAATTGTTTCTTAGATATTCATTCTGCATTAAATTAAACATAAGTGGGAGAGTCAGGTAGTGCAGAGTGTGTGTAGACTCTAAAAACGTTATAAAAGTTATATTTCAACATTGGCGTTAAAATGTAGAAATTATGGTGTTGCTGTACTGATGGATTATTCACTGGTCATCGTGTAAATGACTTGACCTGTGATTGTTATAGTGATAAAGTACCTCGTCGCCATTTTTGTTTATCGACTATTTCTTACTTGATTTTTTTATTCATAGCAGCGAACTAAACATGTATTATAATATATACGAGTACTTGAACAAGGCCTTTCACTCACCCTCAGGAGTTTTGTAAATGGACTAACTAACTAGTAAATGAATTATAAGACTGGAATAATTAGTCCGGAATGGTGTAAGTACACTAGTCCAAATTACAGGGTTGAAGTTAGAAGTAACGAAGAAGCTACGCAGTTTAGATGTATTTATTTATATTATTCTTATTATTCATTGATTGTGTAGATCATAATTAATTTATAAAATTAAATGAAGTCTGACGCGAACATCAAATTCAAGAGGCTTTGCGATGGCTAAGTACTTTTGAAACTCATTCGATCGCTAGTAACACCCGTACTGGCACGGTTTAGGCAATGGCATTTGTGGAGTTTCACTCTACACAGTGGATGTACATATAGTGCACATTGTCTTGATATATTTTTTAAATATAAGTATTAAATAAATAAAAAGTAGGTATATAAATAATTATGAATTTTTTTGTAAAATATTTACACCTTAATATATATTCAGGAGATTTTGATATGTGTGTTTATGTGATACAGAAAAATGGAAGTGGTCTAATTTAAGAGATTTATTTTCTAATTGAAAACTAAATACGGAGCTAATTTCAATGTATTAATGTCGTACAAACAGGAGGCGGAACCGACGCCCTGAATCTACTTAACGGTATCGTTGATTATCGAAGTTTATCCTGGCAGCAAAAACGTGTAAGCCTAACATCGATGCTTCCGATTAATTTCACTGTAACATTACTTGCATGCTATATGCAGGTGCGCCACGCAGACGCAACAAGGGCGGAAACAAGATGGCAAATACGGAGGAGTTATCGATTGATACTTGATTGCTAAGTTAAATGATCGTTGCCAATGATCAGATCAGTGCTTGATAAGATTAGTTGAAACACTTCATATATGATTATCCACTGCGAAACAGCGTGATGGAGTATGTTTTAATAGACTCGTGTCCTACAGTGAGTCACTAACGGGTCGAGCCCCATAAGGTACAGAATTACTTGTTGAATTAGATGATATTGCGCGTCGTACGTGGCGCGCGTTTGACAATATGTAATTAATGAACCGTTCGTAGGTCGTGTTGCGCCACGAGCCAGCTGGGTGCCACTTCTTATCGCTAATGAGAGCTGAATTCACACAGTATTGTCGAAGGGCGCGTATAATCTGGCAGGGCATCAGGGGCCACGCCGCACCGCTGCCGATGCTTATCTAAGGCGACAACACCGATTGTGCGTAACTTCTTGGATAAACCTATAGGCGGATAATTAGTGGCTTGCAGAAATCATATCTAGTTGAAAATCTGTTATTGTCATCAACTACCGATGGCGATGCCGATCAACTTGGTTGGCCATAGGACGCTTCAAAGGCAAAATGACATTAATCGACCGCTTTACTCTAGGTTGAAACCTTTGAAAAATTTATGCATTTATTATTAACTTATTTCGAAAAATGTGAAATAGAAAATAGTGATAGTGCTAAACTAACTAATCGGACACGTTGAGAAACAAGAACTCGTTAAAAACATCGTGCAACATGCCGCGTGTAACTTTGGGTATGCACAATAACATTGTATCTAGGTAAATGTCAACATTTGTTCGGCTGTCACAATATGGTCGTACAAAGAGTATTAGGTATTAGAAAAATTGTTGAGAGGGTGTTGACACTGTGGCATCACATAGCAAATTTTAAGAAAATTTATCTAGATTATTGGTTAGATCGCGTATTGTTACATATTAGAAGATTTTTAGTCGCAGACATTGTCGGTCGATGGATCGGAAATTGGGAGGTGTTTCCCGGGTCGCGAGTATCGGGGGCCGAGCTATCTAATCGGGCGTCTCCTCGTCGCCGGTGGGCGTCGATCGGGATAATGCGCCACTGCCGCGCCCACACGTAATTATGCGGGAAGAAGTTACGATTCTGTGCGCGATATCGCCACTAATGCAAACGGACTCATTGGCTCCCATAGGACATTTTTATCGAAAAACAATTGCCGTCATCAGAAAATTATTTACTAGAGATAATCGGCTGTTAGGGATGGCAGCACTAATCATAATTAGTTTTTAACTACAGAACCGTTGATTTTTATTCTTTAGATTAGAGATTGAACGTACAAATGGATTGTTTTTTCTATTGAAATATGATTTAAATGTTTAAATTTATCATTGATTACGTACATGATGACATATAATAGAGATACAGTATGTATTTATATTATAAGTGAATTCAATTTAGAGAAACTAACCAAATATATTACTAGCAATATATTTTACAAAGTTATCGTTAATTATAATGAATGACACCTTCGATATTCGTGATATGTAATATGGTAACGCGTGGAACCTACCTAAAATATAAATATGACATAATCACAAGGGAATAGTCAGACCGTAGTATGGGCATCGACATGATAAAGTAGCGAGATTGAGCCGGGAGACATAATTACAATAAATGGAGCCTACATGCCAACCGCGAGCGGCCAACGGACATCGCAGGAAACGCCGCGGCACATCTATAGCTATTGCAGAAGTAATCTTCTTATTTTCATTCCAACAGGTACTTGATGGCTCTAGAATATGTGATGTTACGTAAGATATAATTACTATGGATGATACCAGATCAAATGAGCAAAATTAAGTTAGAATTTGTAAACTACGCAATTATTATATGATGAATTACATACCTATAGGTGTCTAAAATAATAAATCAGTCTGTTAACTCATCATATATGATTTATTGCCTTTTTATCTTTAATGTAAAAAGGCATAATATTAGTGGATTTTAATGTCATATCTAAAACGCAGTTTTCAATGGACTTCAGTAAAATTGTAATTTTCTAATGTGTTTATGACATTCATGGATTTTTTTTTTAATTAGATTTCGATAATTGCTTTAGTTAAATATTTTTTTTCATAGATCTAACAATATTTAGAAACAAAATTAACAAGAGGTATCAGAAGTAGGTTATAGATATACCAACTAAAATGATTATATCCAATTTGCTACGACATGCTGGATATCGCATAAAATGTGCCTTTAAAAATTAAAAAAGAAAGTTACTCAGATACTTTAGAAGAGAGCGCGAGTAATGATAGAAGGGCGGATCAGTGTGATTACTGTAATGTCGGGTTTGCTTCGTGTACGCCAACGTTACATGGATGTCTTCAGCGTCAGAGAATCTAAAAAATAACAAAAATAACTGCCATGCCACAAACTCTATTAGATTTCCAACTTACTTTTTGCAGAGGTTGTCGTCGCCTAACTCGGTCTCGATGTGAACGTGAGAAAATTATTAATTTTATTTTATCATACTACTCACTATAGAAAGAGACTGCGACGAAATATTTTTGCGTCGCAAGCAATTAACAGTGGGTCTGTTATAACCTTTAAGGACATTATATAAAATAATGTAATGAGTAAAACGAGAAAAAAGGTTAGACAGACCTGCTTCCTGAGTGTACTAATTATAATCACTGTGGCAGTGAACATGCCATTAAGTTGAGACAGACGATGAACAATTCCGCTAAGATTCGAGATATTGAAAGGAAGAGTGCATAAAGTCACAGTAGAAAAATTACAACGGAGAAACCACTTGACATAACATGAAAGGGAACTTCAAATCCACTTGATACTTCCACTGTACTAGAAATTACTTTGAGATTTCCATTTAGAGATACTGGCGAGGAACTCGTAGGAGTACTTTCTTAAAGATGTTACGCAACTTTTTACATTCTCTCTGAGGGAACACCAGGGACCTCATTAGGAAGCAATATGTTTCTTGCGCATTAGGTCGCACAGGCATTCTAATTTGCAATGTACGCTTGGACTCTGTGCTTGTTCGCTTCTAGGCGCCTGCAGCGCGATCGGATTTCCCGTTGCGATTGTACCTTTCTTTATTTCACGGGGCGGTTCGTTGCCGGCGGTATCGCTGGCTAACGGGGCTCCGTGGGTACAGGGATTTGCATGAGTCCATTATAGCGACCGGCGCTAGGGGAAGTTATTAAAATACGTTTAAGATCGTACCGCATTCGGCTGAGGCGATAAAGGGTAGACATTGCAGAGTCGTGAGCGAGCTTCGAGCTTTATTGCGTTTGGGATGCGATCAAACACTGCGGGTGAGTACCTACTGTTCTATAATGTAAACAAAGAACGGATTGAGGTGTTCCGTAAACGTCAGTGTGCGGCACTCGTCGCTTGATGCTCCGCAGCTGGAACTCGTTAGAGGAGCTTTGTGCGGCCCGGACGGCTAACCGACACCACCCAACAATAATTGGTTATATACAGTGCTCAATTTAGACCCAATCATGGCGTTACTCTTCCATTACAGTTTCTATGAAAGTAGAAAGTAAACGGGAACGATATACTTCCAACATTATTATTCATTATTTTTATATCATTGTCTCGGTACATTTGTAATAAGTTACCGCGTTAGTACGCGTATGCCGTATGAAGACACCATACGAAGTTGGCAATGTTAGAAAGTGAGCCATGGAACGCGTCAGATAGTAAAATCGCAGTGGAATCGCGTGACAAGTTGCGACTGTGAACATTATCATTCCACGTACGATGTTAAACCACTTATTCGGCTCGTGGTGACCGTTAACCGGCGCACGCACGCCGCTTGCATCAATGGCATATTTTTCCTCGGCGAAACTCCACACACATTTGCCATTCAAGGTTAACCCGGTCAGTGCTGCTCATTGTGTACAAGTGTCGCTATTTTAAGTAAGTCTGGGATAATTTCGTCTACAATAAAATTTGTTGATGGAATAATTATAAGTATTATACAGGCTAGATGCGACGGTATGACATCAAATCATACTGTTTCAAAAGGAGTATGAAGGAGGTTTTTTCCATTTTCTTTTCCTTCATGATAAAGTACTTTTTCAAAATGGTAGAGCTAAGATACTTATGATACTACTCGTTATCAAACAATTGTCGTAAACAAACATTAAGGTAAGTAGATTTGGCACAGGATTTATTTAATTTATATCCCCCATTTCTCGATAACAATTTTTATAAAAAAGAATTGAATGTCATAATTTTTATTCCAGAGCATTTGTGAGATTTATAAGATCATCAAAAAATATTTGATAAAATCTCCAAACATGGTTTCAACTTTTAGGGGGTGAAGTAACTAAAAATCTTTATATACCTACGTGTTTATTGATTTTAAGCAAAAGGCCAACTCATAATCCTGATGAAATTAGTTAAAAAAATTAGACTTTCTCATAAGTTTTACAGTACAGAATATTTAAACTCCCTATAAATATAAAAGGAAAATAATGTCAAAATTAAGTTCTGGCTTAAATCGTTTCAGCTGGGCGTTGAAGAATCAATAATTAAGTTATAAAGATTCTTTCAATACTACACAACGATAACGTGGCTAGCAGCGCACATTACGGCGCTGATGGTCTAGATCTAGAGTAGTGCACATTTATGTAGGTTTTGATGTATTTTCTAATGTAGTTTACATATAGTTTTTTGGCATTCATCAATCTGTTATTAAATTTAAAATCATTTAGTCATTTAGGTATTTTGTAAATACACTTACTTATGCACGTCTTCTACTAAGATACCTTTTTATAAGTAGATTAGTATTTTGGATTTATGTACGAGTATACGTATGTTAAAATCTTTTTTTTTTTCTTTTACATTCGATACAGCATAAATTTAATTTAAATAATTTACGTCACATTTCTAAATATTTTACGATAATAATATGCATAGAACTCTTACGTAAATGAGACTTTGGGGCGTGGATCAAATGTGGCTCTTATGTCTCAAAATCAAGATACGGCATGCGCATGCGTGCTCGACCACTATAAAGCTGTAAATGCACTGCCACTTTGAATTTAAGTTGTAACGTGAATAAACGAACTACAACCGCTAATGGAATATGTGTCCTTTAATTAAGCCTACGCGCCAGAGAAGTGACTTTTAAGCAAAAGCTATTCCAGCCACGTCAGTTACATGTAACATCAGTTTTAATAGGTATGCCGCGCGTGCATTAGCGTCCGACGCGATTTATCGCCACGATCGATTAACAGGGATTTAACGATAAGCTGCGGCTTCGCACTTGTACCTAACTATTAAATTCTTTATCTTCCAAAACATTTATACTGCAAGACCCGACGAATGATAATCGCGTCCGCTGAGGCGTGCCTTACTTGGCCTTCGATGAATCGAATCAATTTTTATCAGGAGATATGAGGGAATTGCAAGATTTTTAATTTTGTATCACGGTTTAAAAAATTTACGATCTTGAACTTGAAATGCTGGTTGGACAAAATACATAATGTAATACATTTACGAGTACAAACATCTTAACGGAGAAGGTTCCTACAAGATTATGTACGGTTCATTTGGGCCAAGTTGAGCAGGATGCGCTCATTAATGTAGAAAGTAAACCGTATCCGCGAGGCGCCTTATGTAGGGTTGATAAACCAGTCCCGCCCCGATAGACCGTACCGCACCAGTTTCAGTGCAACTGGTTGAGCTCCAAACTAGATTTTTAATAAACGAAGTTCTTGTATATCTTTTAAAATGAATTAAAACAAACAAAGGTGCCTGTAAATTTACGTTGAAGCTAAACAAACATATATGGATATGTCATATGGTTTGATAGGAAGATGACTTTGCGTATAAAAAAAGTGTAAGGTCATAAATGTTAGGTATTCTTAAATATACCTCACATTTTATTTACTAGGTAGACACATAAACAATAGTCTGTTCAGTAAACATCTATAAAACTTTACTCTTGAGTGCCCTTTATATTGGTAATATTATTTATATTTTATGGCTATACTCAAACGTTCGAGGGTTTATGGTTGTCTGAACCAGGACAAAGCGCATTGAAAGGTGTAAATCATCCACACATCGCAATGGACGTGAGCGATTATAATGAAAAGGTAAGAACACGTTAGGATATAAAATAAGAGAATCCAAAAGGAGTTTACGATATTTCTGAGTTGTGATTTGTGTTCGCGTGGTCATCTCGCTCGAGTCCAATACGAGCAGCCGTCATGCCATCCGTATATTTTAACGAGAGCGCGATCACCCGCACCGATAGCGACAGTCTAATGAAAACCCCTCTGAATAATGCATTAATACCAGCGTTAAATCGTGAGCACCTACAATCGACGTAACGACGAGAAAATACTAGATGCAAATTTAAGTCAACACCAACGCGGATAAGCTTCCGGAGGTAATTCTAGAAATGCAACCATACGCCAGCACGAGAGTTAAATGGAGGTAAAATCGTCTGCCTATATCCATTGAAAATGCTGTTTACATTCCACGGCTCGTGAAGATAACACGAAGTATTTTACAATTACATCGTTTATTAAGTACCAACTACGTTTTTAACTTTCATAACTAACAAGCAAAAAACTGTATAATGTAAAGCGATACTGCCGGCGATACAAAAACTAACAAATGATAAATACAACAATCACGAATGTCCGATGTGAATCATAGAGAAGCTTGTAAAGAAGTAACTGGTGTGCTTTTTATGCAAAGTTGTGTATCATTGTATCAAGTTTTATTATGATTACTTTGATTGCGATGTGAATGCACTCTTTAAATAATCCCTCGGATTGAGGAGTAGCTGTACGGCGTCACACAGGGAGGGCGCAGGGCCGCAGTAGTGTCTGCGCGCTGACCATCTGACATGACGAGTCGTGCTTTGCCTCACGCCGTGACCCATGCTCACCTTCTCTATTGAAATGTCAGTACTCGGACTAGTGAAGAGACAATCGTAAAATACAATGTTAAGGTCACATCATGACTTCAATAAACAATTCTTAACATAGGAAACGTGAAGTCGTCGCCGTTGTCCCGAGCTGAGACCCCAAGAAACTGTGCCAACCGTGTTCCTAACTCAACAAAACGATGTGACAGTTGATTTTCCACAGACTTCGGTTCAAATTTTTATGTAACGTTCGTGGCTTTGTCATATTTATACTTTGCTATTTATCCCGGGAACAATATGATATGCGATGTATTCTTATAAATTTTTCGTGGTCGTGTACGATATACACGTGAAGCCATATTGGGATAGATCCTAAAGTGATAAGACCTGAAAAGTGGTTACACCAATCGTTCTGTCGAGAAGTTTAAAACGACAATGGTCACACATAAATTAGATTTAACAAACATCCACGACATATCGACAAACATTTATCTGTCACATAAACTCTGACATGCTCCAGCTGGGAAACCGGTGGGCAGAAACACTTTAAACGAAGCTTTAGAGTCGTTAAGGTCTAACACTGAACTTCAAGTTAATGTGTTCCGCTCAACAATCTTTTATAATTTTAATAAAATATAGACTCAATTAAATACAAACATCATCACACCGAGACTCGTTGTCGTTAATGTAGCGCATATTACTACATATGGAACGTCCGCAACAAATAGCACAATTGTTAAGAATCCGGAATTTTAAAGATTAATTTGGAAAGTTTCCAGTCCTTTTGTTGTATTGACACTTAAGTTCCAGAATAATGTATCACTGCGATTTGTGTGTCAACAGGACACGGGGTGAGCTATCGCGCGCGAGCATAGCGGGGTTTTACTTTCTTATAGTGGCCTCAAGAAACTAGTTAAGAGAAAGTAGGATTGCTATCTTCCCAGTATTTATCATTATATAATATTGAGCAGAAACTTTACAATACCGAGGAAGGAACGAAAATTTCATTCAATAAATAAATTTCCGAAGTGACAGAAACATAAAACTGCGCTGCCATAAATTGAAATCCACTTGTGATATAAATAAGGTATTCCTTCTGGTATGAGTGAAACAAATTCGCACCTACAAATGTCCAATTAGGCTGACAGTATCGTGCGTATCCACCGACCCACGTGTGTAGAAAATAGACACTTACTCATAAATATTTATAGAAAGCACAAAGCCGTCTTTGTACATTTCCACATTCACTCGGAATTATAATGGCTGTCACAGTAGGATCCTGAACAAGAGCCGAAACGGCTCGCATTATGGAATGACAAAAGATTCTCACAACGGTTTCACTTAGCAACCGAGACAGGCAATATCAGAATAGAGATGACACATTAAGGAGTATGCTAGCATGAATACCAATCAGTGTCAATGCTCAAACGTTTACTTTCCTTCGTGATAATGAGAATGCCATTTTTTACATGATGGAAAAAGCGAACGAGGCTTGTACCCAATACGAAGTTAAAGTACTGTTTGTATATCTAAATCTAATTGCGGCGCAGAAGCTGTCAATCTTGTAGATGGCGCGGAGTATTTTCCGTTGCGATGGAGGATACGATGCGGTGCATGTCGTACAGTAGCGGTACAGTTACCTGAAGAAGGCGGCTACTGTGTTCGTTGCTGTCGTTGTGATCTGTCAATTAAAGACCCATAACCTTGTTCACATCGCCGGCCTGTCGCTACGCTACGCTGTCCTAACGACAACAATTACCCAGTGACTTGACAATGAATGAAAACTAACCAGCTATGCAGTGTTTACAATATCGCGAGAGTTGCGATAAAAGAAAGAAAAATAATTATCATCCAGACGGATGATATAATGTTGTACTAAATTTCATTATAACACTCATTTATTTCTTTTCGATCCGTTCTGTGCAAAGGGTTTACTTAACAGAAAGTCACATTCTTACTGCTCGATGTGTGGTATCTCTATGAATTTCAAAAAAAAGAACATCTGTATGAATTTTAAAAAAAGTACATTGTCATTCCCGTGCGTTTCACTACCAAAACGCAGTGCGCCGTAAAAAAAAGTAGGTTATTCGAATCCCCGCCATTTTTCTTCGATACTTTTATTGTATTGTTTACAAAAAAAAAAGAGCAAAATTGTTACAAAAATGGGTTATATTATTAAGGACTCTTATTACAGCAAAAGAATACAATACAATGGTTGTTAAAAAAAATTGTCTGTTTGTCTGTGCGTTTGTTTGCGTTAATCTTAACGGCTTAAGCGATTTCGTTTTGGTTTTCACTAATGTATTGCAGTAAGCATCACTTAAAATTTAAAGTTTGTTTCATTGCAATTCGTTCTTAAATAAAGAATTTATAAATTAATTTACAATTATGTAGGTACTATTTCTTAGCGTACGGTGTAGTTTATCCGAAGCGAAGCGAGGACAGTTTGCTAGTTATAAATAAAATTGCTGTTCATGAATATACAATACTGAAAAGAGTCTAAAGCCGATGTATGGAAATGAATAAAAGTGGAGATCATAGGGAATTTTCAACGAGAACTTGCAGTTATTTTGATCACATTACAAGGTAAACCACTGTAGAGATAGGTAAAAGTAATTTATTTTCTTTATAATTCTTTACATTTTCTATCTATAGCAAAATATCGTAACTGGGTATAAATTTATAACGACAACTTATGTCAAGACAGATTAAACTTAATGCTAATAATCAAGTTACAGAGCGTACGGTCTCGGCTTTCATAAAACGACGATAAAGGCGCACATTAATCCTTATAGGTCGTGCATTAACCGACCAAAAAAAAAAAACATTAGACGCATGAAATCACACTTGACCAGTTTAATGCAAATAGAATTAAAATGATCGTACCCAAGATAAGACAATCGGCAGTTGTTAAACCGGTGAATACTCTAGATCGCGTTAAGCGGAGGTGTAAAGTAGAACGTTATTTATTTCGCTATTGTTCGAATTGTGTTTTGCATGAATATTTCCATAATACGCGAAATCGAATTGGCGTGATATGGTTTATTGTTGAGATTCTACCATGAGTCGGCGCGACAGGTACATGCAAAGATGTATGACAGAAGGCCGATACAGTGGTGCGCGTGGGTGTGTCACCATTTCGAGCTGACGTTGATGCCTCCCTGATACTATATAAATAGCCATTGCGTGTGCTACTTTCTCGATGTTATTTCAAGTTCGGTTAACGAAATATACAATATTCGATGTGTTCTGTAGGTATTCAATTCAGGTGTGTTTAATTGTTTTATCGATATTTGGAATCGTTGTCGTATATTTTTACCTAATTACAATTTTTGACGTTACATAAAATACATTAGCTACGATGTTAGTGTTGACCTCAATATATATATATTTATTATATTGATATGTAACGGTAACACTATTCAAGTACAACAATTATTCATGTTATTTATGGTAGCACCGATCGCTGTTACGAGAGGTATTGACGAAGGTAATAACAAATTTGCCGAGTTTTGATTTTTAAGATAATTATTTAATAATTTTAAAGTTTAATACTTAGTTATTATTTTCAATGCTGCTTTTATTATTGTTATGTTTCAATATGAGTCAAAAAAAAATATATATATACATATATATTTAGAACAGTAATCGTGAAGTGTTTTGCGTCAAATCTAAAAGTTTAATCCAGATACAGATAAAAGCACGAATTCACGAGTACGCATCTATGTTCGGAGATCCGCTGCCGTTATCTAGTACAAATTTACTGCCTTAGATTAAACTACTTTAAAACAGTGCCTACATCGGAAGGGCCGATGAGAGGCATCTTCGATAATGGCTTCTTTACGTAATGGCGATAAAAACACTTCCTCGTATTGCTCACGTGAGAATATTTTGCTTGCCGTTGTCGTGACATTGACAGATGGGGCGCGGGTGGCGTGACTGCAAGCCCAGGACGAGCGCTGATTTTTCGATTATTCGTCCACGCTGATACAAATTCATCATAATTGCACTTTCGGTGGTTATATTTCTCAATTTTCGCGTCACCAGCCCTAAGCAGAAATGGAATTATGGTAATAATTTGAAAATTTAAGGCATTAAAAGTAAGGCAGATTAAATATTTCACATACATTCTCTAAAATGCATTTGGAAACTTACATACAGTTTATACTCATGCATAAATATGCAAAACAAAGTCTTTTAATTTCTCTCAGTTTCTTTACTCTTTTTTGTACTAACTTTTTCTCTTTTAAGCAAGTTCTTCTACAAAAAAGTCGTCGTCTAAAAGTAAGTTTAATTTAGGATAAATAAACAATTTCTTGTATACTTTATATGTAAATTATACACTTTTATTTTGGGACAAGGAAAGCTCAAAAATATCAAATGTTGTGCCGTTAACGTTTAGATCTTCCAGTTAAGTTTGATTTAGAGCTTGTAACGGTGCTAACTCATGGTTATAAATCTTTGTGATTTGCCCTATTTCAAAGGTTTACACGAGATAACATAAAAGTCTTTTCAAAATTTATTACAGTACATATGTTTAAAGATTTAACTACGTGCCGTTATCGTTAATAAATAGTTAGTATTTTGCAAATGTTTGAACCTGGGTCTTAGCGACGTCTCAATTGTGTCGGTCAAATTCAGCTGGAACAAATAGGATTTCACAGCGGATTTTTTATTTATTTATCTCCTATACTAGGTTACAGAAGTAATATAATCACTATCGGAACTAGTTCTGAACAGCGATGTAAAGCGATTACGAGTTATTAATCAGCAACCAAATAACGCATAACGACACAAGCTAGATAAATCTTGAAAAACAACGGGTTTGATTAACTTTTCATGAAGGTCATGGTAACTATTGACCGATTTAGGTTATATTCACACAATATATTTGTTTTGGAATTTTTTTAATTTATCGCTATGATGGGATTCGATAGATCGCGCTGTGATCACGTTATTAACAGATAACACATTTATAAGCCGGCATAATACATATATTTTTGTAAATATATTATAGTTTAAAGTTTTTCAAGCCAATTAGTGTAAATTAAAGAAAATTAGCAATAACTTCTGTAGTCTGTTTTATGGTTTTATAGCAGTAACTTCTCGTGTGAACTGCTTGTTGTGATTCTAACACAAAAAGCTGAACTGTGTCACTCAGATAGTCACGCACAACACGTCAGTGCAAATCAAGTCAATTGTGGGCCATGCTTTTTATTCATTAACCAATACATGGTTGTCAACACGCAGGAGTCCCATTTGACTGCTAAAACCAAGAAGGTGAACTTAAACTAATGAATAATAATAGAGCTTATAGCTTATAGCTCATAGCCCGACGAATTATATGTAACAGACAGGAGTTAGGAAACGTTGGGCGCCGACGCTATTTGATCGAGCGAACGTTAGTTGAAAAATTTCTTAAACAGCTCCCGAGTTTCGAAGGGGCTTGTCTTTAATCGTTAGATAGCAATCGGGAAGTCACGTAGGAGATGTTTTGGCGGCAAAATAATTTCAGTTGTTAAGACATCGGCTTCTCGATTCTGACTTTGGCCCAGGAGTTGGCTGCCGACGGGTTAAATACATATATCAAAATATTATCAGTAAAAGTTTTAATATATCATTCAGTAAATAAATATAATTAATGATAATAGTATTCTTTTGAAGTACATAATTTATTGTATTTAAAATACATACATATTTGTGGCTAAAATATTATACAAAGCAATATATAAAATAGCTTATAGACATAACGATTTCATTATTATAAACTTGAAAAACGAGTAACCGTTACTTGCCTTTACTACTTTGATGAGAACAATTCTAGTAAATAGGACGTAGGATTACTTTGATTGTAATCATATTATGTACCGGAATTCGATTAACGAATCAGATTGAGGAAATTGACATGGCAGAAAACGAGCATATGAATTATTTAAGTAACGGGTAGCTATTGAAATTCCATAAACACAATTTAACCAATTTGAAATTTTATGTATTTTTTTTGATCAAAACAAATCAGAACAAAATATAGTTTTAATCTTGATTTGATTTTATTAATCAAACTTGGTGTATCATTGGGTACAGATAATTTGATATAGTTTATTAATATTAGAGAGTATATGGTTTACTAAGTTATGATATATATGTATATTACTATATAAAAGTGCAGTGTCTGTCTGTCGGTATATTCAATTTTTTTTTAAATTTTGTCCTTGGGTTTATATGTTCCGTCATAACTCAATTAGGGCTAGATCGATGAGAACACGTGATTGTGCAGACGATAGATTGATGATCAGTATACCTAATTATGTCGTATCAAGGCAAAACACATAAAATTTTGAATAATCATGTACATATATTTAATTGTTCAACCCCAATTAAGACGGAGAGGGTCGTTTAGTTTCATACCTACATTATAATGAGCCAAAACACGATAAGAATAACTAGGTGATTCAACTCAATTTAAATTTTAAAATATCTACTTATATTGTGTACGTAGGTACATACAATACATCTTGCATTATTTTTCTTGTTCTGATTATCGTTACATAGGTATACAGAGTTATACTAATAACTGACTGTTGACTGTTGTACCAAAATATTATGAGACCTGAAAATTATATTAGATAAACAGTCTTAAGCGAGGCGTTTAAATTAATATTTTGTGGTATGTAATAAAATATCCGTTACTAATAAGATTATATTCTGATAAATATTATTTATGTAAATGTGGACACAATTACAACGATTAACTAATGTGACAGCAAATAACATCACGAAGAAGATTTTAAAAAAATGTTTAAAACAACAAAGTTAGACAAGAAAATGTCAAGTAACAAGAAAAACTTTCTAAGAATATCTTAATTCAGTTCAGTTAAGTTCAGTGTACAGTTAAAATGTAAATCAGGCAATTGCCTCGCGTTATTTCTTGTCCCGAATATTTCAGTTTGTCAGAGTGCCTGTAGAAGTAAAAGTGTAATAGTTTGGACAAGGAAAAAAATCAACGTGTACAACGGCCGTAGTTTCCAAAAAATATATCTTTTTCTAAATATCAGCTTAAAATAAAAAAAAAAATTAAAATGCAAAAAAATATTTATGCCATTTCTTCATCATTATACTCGCACTTGTCTCTCGCTTCGCCTCGGGTAACATAATCTTCAACTTCACAAATATTATAATTGTTAGGAGGATTTATGCCAGGTTACAAGATAGTATAGTGAATAAGGTAATTCCAAGATATTATGAGGTACACAAAATATGAAGATACTTTTAAGGAGAGTCACTGTAAACATGACCTATCAAACCTCTTTTTTACTATTGTAACTTACGATGTTTACATATCTGACATATTCAGTTTTAACAACTATATTATTGTAGTGGAATTAACACAATAAGTACATATGTTTTGTCAAATGTTTTTGGCATAATTAATATGAGGAATTATGTAGACTAGTAAGCTATTGTTCCAATGCAAAAAGTGATGATACGTTTAGTATATACATTATAAATAGTTATAAATACTTTTTCATTAACACAGCCAGGACAGAAATGATATGCAGTAGACAAGATGGATAATCAATAATTAAGGGAAAGTAAGATCTTCCTGAACGAGAAACAACCACATTCGACATTAAAGATAGATGACCCGCCTAGGGCCCGCAGTATAATAACAATTTAACTACCTCTAATCTAGCAAGTCATTGAGACACAGTCATGTGTAAAACACGTAATTAACAATGGTTCTTCTTTTCTTTCACAGGCGGGCGGCGGCGGTTAGCGGATAGCGACTGTGGAGATCTAAGGTCAGTAACCTCATGCACCTTATTCTGTCGATCGGAATTCGTGAATCTTCAGAAATAACATGTCATTATGTCTTATTAACATTGAGGATGTACTTAAGCAAATGTATAGATAATAACTTTTGCGGATTGTGAATATATGCGATAGAATTCTTCACTGAATAAGTGAAATTGACGGTAATATATATACATATATATATATATATATA
>PDGT01000013.1:6980536-7066271 GCA_003671415.1 Megathymus violae
ATATATATATATATATATATATATGTTGTCATTACGTTAAATATAATAATTTTTATTACATTGGCGCAGAAAAATTATTTTTAAGGGAATTTACTATAATTATTATAATAGTGTAACATACCAATGCCAATATTTCAACACAATTGCAGGGATCGTGGTCACGGCTAAACGGTATTGAAAGAAACTTGGTCTCAACATTAAAGTTCAATATAATGTATTATATTATATTACGCCATCGTATATAGTCGAAATAAGATGTGTAATTGTGACAAATTATCTCAAAATGACTCACAGAAACAACAACCTAAAAATCAACGAAGTGCAAACATAAAAGATAGATACAGTTAGGTGTTTTGGTAATGGCTGGGTCGAATACGAGTCCGAACTCGTAGGAAGTAGTATGCGTGGATCATTATCAACGCCGAGTCTATTATCAAAATTGGTGGGCGATTGTATTAAACGACCCGAATCCGGGAACACTTGACTTTATTGTATGTTTTAAAACTAATGCATACTACATTCAATTAGATATTCATAAATTTATGTAGTATATACTCGCAAAATTATACGTATTATTATACATATCACAATATGATTCTTCACTAACGGTAGGGCATCTTTGCTTTAAAGGTACATACCGTTTATCTCCCACGTAACATACATTATCTTAACTAAAAGTAATTTCTAATTACATGTTGCGAGCCCACTTGTTATTTAAAAAAAAGCATCTTCGTGAGGAATTTACAAAAATTGGCAGCAAGATAGCTTTCTCGGAAACGTCAGCCGAACGTTAAATTGTCCAATTCCCATGAACAACAGGAAGGAAAGTCGCTGTTGAAAACTACAACAATTAAATCAAGCTTTTGTTTACCATACGTTAGTTTTCAAGATTAAAACAATTTGTTTACCATATGTAAATTAATACCTGATTACAATATCTTTTGATGGTAAATGGTGATGAAATCTTTCATAATTTTTACATACACTTATTCAATTTTACATTCATTAAAGCAGTCATAGGAATGAGATAATATTTTGGATGCGTTTACACAACCAAGAAATTCGCAAGTATCAGAAACAAATAAATCGAATTTAACAACGACCAAAAATCAAGAACCAGAAAAATCATCCTTCTCAAAAGGCACTAAAATCCTGTTAGCCTGCTCCTCGATTACCAAATTAAGAAACCAGTTTTATTTTACCGTTTTCCGGCTACATTGACAAGTGACCCGCTTCGAGCCAATAATTTATTTATGATCATAGGTAATTGATCATTAATCAACTGATGGTATCAATTACTGTCACAGTTTTTATATATATTAGTAAATAGGTTCTGATATCTGATGTTACTATATTTAAATATCAAATGGATGTTATCCTAACTTAACATTATAATGGGTGTAACGCAAGTTTCCATCACAGTCGCGGCTCCATAAAATAATGTATGGTTCCCGTTATTCACGAGAATTTATAAAATGATATGTGCAATTTATACGTTAAATTATATGCCAGAAAATCTCAGGCGGTCAACTTAAAAATGGCGAAGGCTAAAAATAAAATAATTTATTTTAACTATCGCCATAGTCTTTTATCATTCACTCTCGCATGCACTTACGATTGCAGCGATTAGCAGCAGAATGTTTTATACTAATGCGTGATTGTCATTATACTGACATAAATCACGACTTGATCACTTAATTTGAATTCAATAGCAATTTATAAATATTTTGAATGAACAGTTAGATCTTGCCAATCTGGGATAAGCTATTTATTTTTCCGCATCTAGAATTATTATGAAATAACTCAAGTGTTGAGTATTGACTCAATTATTAACTATGATGAACGAACTCAAGTAGACAGGAAACAGACAACACTTACAAAAAAAAAAAAACTATCGTAGTACTCATTACTGAAACAACCTAAAAAGAAAAATAACAACAGAAAGTTTGCATTTGCTGCACAAATTGAATAATTTAATAGAAAATTGTTTTTTATTTTTATTTTTACATAGATTTCTAAAATGTCTAGTACAAATAATAAGAAGGTAGTCTTCAGATATCAGTTTTGTGTATCTATTTATTCAAGCTCTATTTGTGATCAAAGAAATCCTATGTGGGAAGAAGAAACTTAACTTCGTACCATTTTAGCACGTTATCAAGTATCTTATAATAAACAAGATACAAGTGACTGCTAAAGTGAGTTGGAAATAATATACGTGTAGAATACATTACTCTCATAATAATGTTATTAACGATAAAAGATTCAATATTACAATCCAAAGACAGCGAAATGAGCATTTCACCTCGAACACGAAGTGTTCACTAAGACAGGCTAATGAAAGCTATAATCTCTTTCAAGTAAATATCTCTATTGCTTTATGTTTTAAAATGTTAAATATTCTTGTAAATCTGTTTAGTTCAACAAGGAAGATATTAAATGTTTAAGAACAGTTATGTTTTCAGAAAGTTTTTTTTTTAACATTTTCAATCAAAGATGCAGGTACAAGCATATTCTTAAATTACTAAACAATACAATTTTGAGATATGTGTTCATTAATTTTCATATTAAAACTGATAGATCGAGAGTTCATGTACGTTCAACATATCAACGGTACAACGTATTGTTTCCTCATAGTACTGCAATCATTTGCTACGATTCAAATCTAAATAGATTTTATGTTAATTCAACGAGCGCCAAGAATAAAGATCAGTTCAAAGCAGGCACACAGGTAGTAATACAGGAAATGTCCGAGCAATATCCACCCCGAGGCGCGAGGCATGCATCGGGGAGCAATTGTTGAATGAGCTATAGAACAAGCAAAAGGCGGTCACCATCTTCGCCAGGGGCTTTTAATTGACAATGGATTGTAGTCGGCAGAGACTAACCGTCTGATAACGATTTACCTTTAGCCCCTTATAAAATATAGCATGTGATGGCAGTCCCGTTCCGGCGACATAACTCAACCTAATTTGTATAGCTCGTCAAACACATCGTCTACCATATATTAATGACAGACTAAACCGAGATTTACAGTTTGAAAGATGCAACGATAAATGAATGTGCGGTCATTATTACCATCTACGCGGTAATTTCGCAAATAATCAGCACAGTGGGAACTTTTGACAGTAGAAACATAGCTTTAAATAATCGTTTTGTTGATTGCACATACATTTGTTGGTGAAATGCTACGCCAAGAGAAATGTTACAGTGACATGAGTACGAGTGCAATTAGGTGGAAGGCACATTTGTAGTTCAGACCACACGCCGCCATCCAGTCACGTGTTTAATCATACCACTAAGTTTATTCCATCTTAATTTCAACGTAATTAAGCGTTGTATTTATTCCATTCCTCATACTTTATTTTAGTAACTTGGGTCTCCCTTTTCCAAGATTATTGAACGCAAATCCTGTTAGCGCGATACCGAAATTTAAGGAAATTATGTTTTAATTTCCATAAATGAAAATATTTTAACAACATATCTATCTGACATAAAGTCTATATTATATGAAAGTAAAAATGGAGTCAGTACTAATTAGAAGATATATGTACCCTGTATACTTAAACAATCGCAAATGATTCTTTAAGAACACAGACTTTCAATGGCGTCTCAATTATAAAAGGATCATTACAGACCACACAGCTGTGAATATGATGAGAGCGTAAATTGCGACGTTGCTCAAGAAAAGAATCTATGACGACAGTGAAATGCAAGGATTTTTATCATTTCTGTCATAAAGAGATGAGTCTTAGTGCACTCGCGGTCAAACCAGACATTAGGAATGCACATAACGTTTAAAAAGTATTCCAGTATGTAATAGCTGTTTTTACGGCCGTTTTTTTTTTATGTTTGTGGCGATAGAGAAGTCACCGGGTTTCATGTTCGGACGTGTGACGCAGCTAGAATATGAATATGACTCGCTGGCGGCTTTGTGTTCACATAATTGGATATTCGCGGTGAGCGTTTGATCCGAAAGAAAGATATGTTTCGTGGGTACAAAGGAAGCGGAATTGTCAAGTGTCCGTCCAATGTTATCGTACCGTGACATCTTTATACCGGGGTCGCTTTTTCTACGCGTGCGCAGTGCGGTAATGGCGTCCGTCCCAACGGGATTCACGCGCCGACATCGTTTCGCGTCTCATCGTGCGGCCGCAATACATCGCTCCACTTAAATTACGTGCGAGCTTGTTCCGGTAAACTACAGTGACACCAGAAAAACTTGGCTGTTCCCACTTAAGACCTAGTTTCTTGTGAGAGCTTTCAGATTGGAGAAGTTTAGCATCTAATATGATTATATTATGTATTGCTATTATACGAATTTCAAAATTTGGGTATTATAGAAAAAAAAAAAATTATGTCATTTTATCGTGTAATTTAGGTTAAGAAATGAATAGTTAAATACCGGTAATAATTAATGAAAACACACGTAAAAAAGACAATCTTGATCCACTTGTAAGCTACACAAAGTTCCTTGATAATTGCTTGATAATTGCTTTATATTGAATTAAATTAAATTATATTATTGTTAAGAGATACATGAACTAACTACAAAAGAACGTCGATAGGAAATATAATAAATATGAAATATGATATGATATTATATCTTATATGATGAAATATTTCTAATGATAAAAGGCAATGTGTATGAATACAAGATTGTACAGCAATAATTTCTGTTCCACAGAAGCAACACGCGATGAATTGCGTAAATTTGAGTTACTGCAAGAAGTTTTATTATCTTTATTTTCTTTAAAACTGATTACTAATGTGTGAAGATTATTTAAAAAGATAACTAATACAATTAATATATACCAACTCATTAAATCGTCTCACGTAGAACGAACACTTCTAAAAAGTAAACCGTGAATCATTCAATTTAAATAATGATGGTTCCTCTTAATGTACTCATCAAAAGACTTAATTTTGCTGTCCACGGCTACGCTGAATACAAGGGAATACAGCTTTTTAATTTTTTTTAATGGTGTTACCAATGTTACTAGCTACAAGCTGCTGTCGAGACGATTTATTCATTAACACACAATGGTTGTGATATCCATACAGGGTAAAGACCTTTCCAGATATATACTCGAAGACACATGAATTTCTGGTTGAATATTGATATTATTTAACTGAAAACAAACACGAACCAATCAACGCGAAGAAATGTATTAACGGTTTATTGTACCAATAATAACCAACTATACTTATCACCGCGCATTTAAACCGTGTCCCCATTACTATAATACCTCCAGATATGTATTTAGCACAAATTCTGTTAATAACAAACACCTATGTACTTGTACGTATATATTTGGATTACCGAGCGCTGTCACTTGAAAATGATCGCTCAATATATCAAAAGTCAAAAAATTAATGCGAGTGCCGGCGTGTTGCATGCCGGAAGAAACGCTTCACCGTTATATCATTAGTGTTTTTACATCAATGGTACAGGAGTGTGTCGCTCCTGAGCATCGCGAAGCCAATCAATTACATATTAGCTTAATGTGATGAAGATGGCCCCCAGGTCTGCGTCAAGCATTTGCATGGTGTGTGAAAAACGGCAGACCGTTGACGTTGCTGCTCTAACGGAGTACCAACTGAGACAATCAACTTGGGATTCTTGTTTATAGTTGGAATTGCAGATTGAGATATGGACCTACGTTAGAAATAGTTTTGTATTAAACATTGACTAACATTAATATACCACGACGATTAAATATTAACATCTCATAACTACGGAAAACTAAATTTTTTATAAGGTGAAATATATTAGTTTTCAGTTAAATATAAATTCAGAACTTTTACTTAAACTTATATATTATATAAAATTAAGTTTGAATTTCTCTTGACGAATATCACATAGGACATACATACAATTCGCTGTCCAAATGTTACGAAACACTACACATTATGATATACATAGTTACTCCGAAACTATAATTATATAAAGAAACAGCTTAAACTTAAAGCACAGTTTTAATGTGACTCGTTTCAAGTGTTTTCATACGAGACTGCGTTGTAATTGGCGGCGCTTATAGCAGTAGGATTTGGAAGATCTCGGGCGGCAAAACAATACCCGCGTGAGTGGTAGGCGGAGGCGGGTTCGTGCGCGCCGCTGGCCACTCCGCCCGCCCTCTTCGAATTGCCTTTCAAATAAATATATATTTAGTGTATTTATGATCTAAGTACTATTGTTTATGACTAACGCCAACAATATACAAGTCGTCGCTAAATATCTGCTTTGTATAAAGTTACTGACAAACAGCCGTAGCTAGTAGTTGTCTGTTGGTTGTATTTGATATTAATTACGAGGCTTTAATATCGATTCGTGATATTATTATATTATCTGAAACTAGGCATACATTACGCGTTGCCAGTTACGTGTTGTAACAAAATTTTAGAGTGTAATAGTATCTTACTCGTTATTATTGCAGTTGTCGCAGCAGCGAATACGTTTGTGAATAGTGGACAGATTAAAATCTATTTAATGTCACAATGTCGAGCTTGCACTTTACGGCTACTTTGGATAATAACTTCGTCGTGATCCGTTAGTTTAAACCGGTGATACGCTCACTGATGCAGGATAATTTATGGTATAGGCGCCAATTAGGATGGACATGTTTATGCAATTTTGTAATTCATTACCTGCGTCAGACTTAAACATACTGGACGTAGCTCCGTGCCTGAATAATTAGGGTTTGATTAAATTATAACAAGACTTATATTGAAAAGCCTAAATTCTTGTTGCATCAGACTTAACGGTTGTCATCCAACCGGGGATAAAATTGTTTTAGCAGCGAAATATTTATGATTGATAAAAGCACTCCCGAAGATAAGAGAATGTTGTGTAATGATCGTCGAAGATTATAATCTATTAATGGCCGTTCCCGATGTTGTAATAGGCAGTAGTTTATGTGCCCATTACTTCTATGAAAGTAGTTATATTTTATTTCTTAAATAAAATGAGTTTCATACGCGTAACGGGGTGTGGGAAATAGTTATGCTTTATGATCGACAATATCATGAGTATGTAAATCACAACAGTCAAGGCATATAAATGTTTATATATACAGCTACTTAATTATAGTACATTTAGATTGATTTCATGCAATATGATCCAGTAGGATAAGGATAACGGCTTTTTGGAAATATTAATAAATACTGTTCTTTAGATAATATTAGTCTCATGTCATAAGCGACAACAATCCTCACATCACATAGCGCGCTACCCGTCGCGTGTGTCCAACGTTAATTCGTTCACTATAGACACCAGTAAGCCGCAATGCAATTTGCAGCTGGTACAGCCACGGATGCGGAAGATTGAAACGAACCTGTAAATCGTATCTATCACGTACGAGTGGCCGTCATTACGGTGGCCGGTAGATTCCTTGCGGTCGACAGTTGTAGTATGTGCGGCATGAGAAGATGACGTCGCAAACGCTATTTCGACTGGAATTCATTTTCATATCGATATGTCATTCCGTGTAATATATTCTGTAAATGTTAATAGACGTTGTAATTGCTATGCCGCCACACAATTGCCTGCGTCAAGTTCGTACGTTATTATCACAGTTCATAACTCAGGACTAGCCTGTTTCGTTTATCCATATTTCATTCGGTATCGAGGGATGTATCACCAGGCTGACTAGACAAGATCCGATTTACGAGCGTGGGCTTCGACGAGCTGCCTTACGCAGATAAAACAAATTTCATCTGTTCGTGTTTACAAGTGCGAACTGTGAAGCGGTACGGTTTCTTGCTAACTGCGTGATGTTGACAGTCGGTGCGTGTCGAGCACGCCTTGGTGAAAATTCAAGTGTAGTTTATGACTTTCCTTGAATGGTCCTTTGTCGATGGAGACCACCTACAGTTTGATGAAAAGAATGTTACATTGTGTAAGAATTTATTTTCTATGCTATATTCTTATTTTATATAAAACTAAAATGAAGCTGAATAGTGGGTATTGTTAGATTCGCTCATCTTAGCAACTCCCAGTATTGATTGTTTTTAATACGCAGGGATTATTACAGTATGTTCATTTATTTTTTATCTCAATATCTCAGTTTTTCGATATTATTGTTGTGTACTACTATGTGAACTATGAAAAATGAGAATAATGGATAAATTAATATTGTAAATATCAGGCAAACAAATGGTTCTTGAAGTTTCGATTACGACACCTCGATACGGACCGTAGTCAAATTACCTCAGGCACGGGGCGGAATGATCTTCTTTTTTATATCTTTGTGCTTTTTATACATGTGTTATGTGCATTAAGCTTATATTTTTTATTGTACTTCATCTAATTTCTCAGTACTGTTGCTGCACGTGTAATAAACTTGCGTGGGTATTATGTTTCCCGAGCAACGTTTGATCGTTAGTTATTAAATAAATAAACGATTCTGTGTGACATCTCATTCGGTCATATATAGATGAGTATGCGAGTTATACACTCACGATCAGAGACCAAACATTTAGTTGATACATTACGGCGGTTACGTTCATTACCAACTGGGCTACAGGGTGAATAATATAATTATAACAATACTGAACCATTTTCTAAATCTAGCTATAAAATTTTGAAAGCTAGATTTCTAAGCATTGCTTCTTTTTTTGTTATATTATGACATAAATATTAAATTGAACGCCATCATGGTGAAAATGTAGAAGATAACGACAACAGTAGTTAAATTGGAGATTTATTTGAAGTTACGCTTTATGAACCTTAGTAATTACATTTACATCGAAGCGGATTGCATAATAAACTTTACAACTCAAATTCAGACGGTAAAGATACAACGGCTAAATGGCGTGTAGCGGTATTGTGGCAATTTGTAGTTAACTATTTTACTTACGAAATCATTTCAAAGAATTTGTATATCAATTGGGACTGTTTTTCCGTTAGCCGTATTTCTCAAAACATTCAATGGGAGCGTAGCAATGGAACGTTTGGGGCGTATATTTTTTTGTAAAAAAGAGGAATTGGTGACGAAATCTGATTTACTGTGTGCCGGGTAGCGCGAGGGGATCGTCGGTGATTGCTCGTGCGTAACGCGGGCCGCCTACCGTTACACTGCACCACTTCGCTGGACAGTTACATGCAGCATCCGCAGCATTTTTATATTTTACTGGTGAAGCCCTAAGTTGTAAATGTGTTTAATATAACCGATCTGAGCAATGATCCGGTCTAAATTCTATTTAGTCGTCTTAAATAAATAATTATACCTTCACGCTTGACATGCACACATACAATTAAAGTATCACAAAAACCAAAAACTGTATCAGAAACCGAAAACTGTATCAACAACAGTTATATAATTCTATATTATTTTTATATGATTATTATTATTGTTGTTATGTGTAATATTTTTATTATATGATAAATTTATCAGTTACAAATATTTTTGCGCCGGATGGAAATACACCACCTCTTTCTTGTGAGATTTATCATACTAAGTGAGGTACGAACAATTAAGAAGAGATAATTTTATCTAACAAGTTATAATATTTATATTTAAGAAACAAAATAATTTTAATTCATTCATAATAAATTAGCGAATATCATCTGTTTGTATATAATATTGTATACATATATGTCATTCTGATACTATTTGCAGCAGTAGCAAGATCGGCTTTTATGTCGTTAACTCATTGTTAGTGAGGTCCCCTGTGTGGTTAAGTAATACGAGTGTTCTCGTTGTTGTAAGAATCGCATACGTCAGTATGTGACAAAACGATGATTGATGAGGAAGAAGCAAACAATGATATTACTGATTTATAACTATATAATCTGTTTTTTGGGTAGAGAGAAAAAGCTTAACGGTTAAAAATCTCACGTGAAGTCCGATGTCACTGAGATTAGTACCTATCATCGTCACAACTATTGTTCCCGCAATTAATCAAATCTCATATGTGTTGCTGTGTTTCGGTCTGTAGAAATTAATACTAGCCAGTGCGTTAACCAAACGCAAAATACATATTCTATACAATGCGAAGGATTATATTTGAACTGGAGTATTATTTAATACTAATAATGCTGAGCATTCAATCTTTGTCGTGTAACCTAAGAACTAGATTTTAGTTGTACAAAGGGCGAATTGCCTTTTAGCATGTACGTTCGTATATGAAGCGATAAAATAATATCTGGGCACTTGGTTTCAGTACAGTTTTTTAACGGTAAAAAATTTGCTTGTTTCAAAAAAAAAAATTTACAAAAATTTCAATTTTTACTTCCGCGATGTCGCCCACATAACATAACCGATTTTGCCGTTATTTTGTGGTATTTTTCTGGGTTCTAATGTGTAAAATTTGGTTATTACTGAATTTATTATTTCACCTGGAACCTATATTATATAAAAAAATAGAAAATAAGAGTTCTTTTAAATCCTGTCAAATGCCCTAAGTAGAAATTAAATTTTACACAAATAGGTGCATATAATCTGAGAAACTAACTTCTCGACATTTTTAAATTCTTAATTTTGTTACCTATGCAGGTATAATATTTATGGGAAGTTAAACTGAGAACACATTTACATTACACTAGTAACAATACTTCCTCAGTCCTCATTATTGACGATGAAGCCACTTGACGACAGAGATTGCCAGATACTAGATAAGTATGATACGTATATGTTTATGGCATCATCAACTTCACCCGGGGCTACTATCATGACTGGCGCGCATGCCCCGGTGTTATCACGCGCCACTTGTGAATAGTACATAATATTGCGCCTAGTGATTGTCACGGCTCATTAAAACATTGAAAGTTACCAATGCATTATTTTATTTATTTTTTGGATTTCAGAATGCACTACGTGAATAGCCATAATGGCAATGGCAATAATAAGCAATAATGATATACAGCATTAGTTTCTTTCTCTACTAGGAATTCGCAGACGAGGTCGCTTTCTATACAACACAAGAAAGGGTCACAGGAGCCGTTTATCAAAAGTGTTGGCTGAAATGTCAAAGTTCGTAAAGTAACGATTCATGAACTTTAGTTGGAATTCTGATTCTTTGGATATCCCGTCGCACGACTGTTAGTGACAAACATGAATTACTGTTAATCCAACAATAGGCTTCGTGACAAACGTCACGTACCTCAATGCGAATAATTTACTATTGGACAGCGATTATAGCTAGCATTGCATTACTATTTTCCTATCACGAGCATTCATCGGTTTCTATAGACGGATCAAATCGCCATTATATGAGCTTTTATGCATTTTGTAAGTGATAATATTAAATATTTTTAGCAAGAACACACAATTAAGAAATTACAAACAATCAAGATGCAAAAATAAACATTTATATCTCATGTTAATGTTTGCTTCGCTGGGGAATTTCAATCTGATATCATTTGCTCAGCAGATAAGGCTATCTGAATAGGAACACATCGTTATCTGTTACATATCTTCGTGTGCTTTTACAATAACGCGGTCTCGAGCCAACATGATTGATCAGAGGTCGTTACAACAAAATCGATATAGGGGCATGCATCATGAACACAGTGAGTATATGTACAAGGAAATATAGTGTGCGGACGCCGCGACCTCTGCGAACGCAATAATTGAGCATAGAAATCAAATTACGGATAATTGATGATGCCGTTACAGCACGGCCGAAGCCGCAATGACGCCCGCCAACCAAGCGGACCGTGTCATTTGCGTAATAGGAATTCAACATTAAAAAATCTGGGAATATATCCACAATTTCAATACTAAATTTTAAATTTTCTTAAATATGCTCTATTTATCTAATAATGATACAAAATATGTTTAACACTACGAATTTTACCTAGGTTTTGCTATATAAAAATATTATAGAACTTATGTAGTACTTGAGTAGTACACGAAAACTGATGTTAATATTTAAAATCATCGTCTTGTAACTTTTAGTGGTAATGAAAATATATTCTAATACATTTTAAATATATGCAACATTAATAAACAAATACTTCTCCAGATGGCAGATGCATGGGTATAATTCTACCAAAAAAAATTTCACCTCTCTATCCAGATCTGCATTAGCACAATATTACACTGTTCTTCGACATAATCTATAGCCTATATTATCAATAAATTAAATTCTTCTGACATCCCTTAACAAATTACAATTTGATACATGTTGTTGTGACATAGTCCCCCTCCCTCCCCCTAACCTTATATTTCACTATCGTATAATGTAGTCAACAGCTGTGATTCATTATAGTGTTACTGCTCATATAGGGTTGCTACAAATGACATGCCACAGACGTCCTTCCGTTTTGCAATTTAATTAAACTGACATTCACCTAGTATGTGACATAGTGTTAAGGCCCGCAAGGCTCATGTCACGCTACATCCGATGTTAGACACTATCTATCTTTTATCTTACAACTTTTCATATGTTAGTTCTTGTAACATTCCACGATACTATTACAATTCGTTTCAGAAATCACGTTCGGCCCAAATTTATTGGGCTGAGAAAGAGAGAAAAACAAAAAATTTTGTTATTTTGGGAGAGCCATAAATTTACATTTATGTTATCTACAAAACGAATCAATTACGGAGCCAATCGGCTTCAGTAATTAATATTTATATTCCGAGAGTAAAAAAGAAACATCTTTAAATAGGTGTACGCAAACGTGTAAGTTTTTATGTTGCGATATGCAATTATACAGTTCTATGGACGATGGGGAAAGTGACGTACTGTACTTTTATTTAATATATTTCTCACAATAAGATAATTACGTATAATATTTTTTTACTTTTTTGTTTATCTGTATTTTCGCAGCATTTTCGAGATCATTGATTATCCCGCCGACAATTTAGCTTCTTTCAGTATTGTAATTCATAATTCACAAATTAAGGTTGCTGAAATGATTGGAATGTGTGTAATCCAGTAAAAAACAATTATAAAAATAATATTGTAACACAGGTTCTTTAAAGTTTTATATAGTTTTTTTTAAGTAAGAGCATTTCAAAATTTCACTTTTTCCGTAATGTAACCATTTACTCGGAATTTATTCCCCAACAACAACAAAATCTAGCAGTAATTTTAGAATTCTATCTTATTTAAAGATTGCTTTGAATATTTATTTCTTTAAATGCATCATCTTCAGTGCAACATGCCGACTTTGCTCGCGGCGCGCAGCTGTCGTTTATATCATTACACATTATGCTTTATTTTGTTTAAAGTGAATAGAAATCCTAGCCGATACTCGGCGTTATTATTTATGCTACTTATTTTTTAATCGCACCATCACTTTGGATATTCTATTGCGCAAAAGTCACGTCATTTTTCACTACGCTTTGAGAGAAATCATGTGAAGATTAAGTAATTTTGTTTCAAGCAGCCTACAGTGTAAATAAGGGTGAGGTATGGAATTCAGTGTTCGGAAGATGCTAGTTGCAATTTCTTTGTGAGGAAATGCATTGAACCGGTCGCGCTATGCCGCCGAACAGGTGCCAATGGGATTGCGACCCTACACGGATACGAGAAGACGTAAACCAGTATTAGGTGAAATTTACGGGCGTGCTTACGCCTACATCAATGATAAAGTAACATTTAATAGTGAATACCAATGATGTCAAAGAAATGAATGGAAACACAGAACAAATGATAAATGAAATCCTACATGGTTGCGGAAATATATTCATCGACACCAATGCTCGTGAAGTGCAATATAATTCTCTGGTCTTACAACATAATGACGCTTTTCACAGGTACAAATCAGGCTTACGGTAAATTCAATTTTAATTTGCAATATTTTTCGGAATTTTCATTATTCATAGTATATTGTCATGAAGTATACTAATATTACAGATTAAGTTCTCAAGATTAGATAGGTACAGGATCTAGAAAGTAGCGTCTTTACATTTCCAATGTATAAAATTTAAGCTTACTTCAGTAAGTAAGGCAATTTCTTAGGAATTGTGGCAATTATATTCCTAATGAGTATTATAAACCGTCATCATCTAAAAGTCATACAGTAATATACACTATATAAATTCAGACATTACAAGTTGTTAGACATCTAACCTACATCGATGTAATATAATCCTACAACAATATACTAATTACCTCTAAATGAACCGTACTCCACTCTGGCGGCGCAACAGTTGCGTTTGAATTTTTTAAACTGAAGTCAAAATGTCTTTTTATGTAAAACTACAATAGTAAATTGAGGTGGTTCCTAGCATTACATTATAAAAATAACTGAACATAAGTTTAATGGATGGGCCTAGAAAGTAATCAAAAGTAAAGAAAAAATAGGTATAATTGTGAAGAGGACCACAAAGGGTGAAGTGGATAGAAATAGACACAAATTGCGATGTCGTAGCCGATAATGCAGTAGCGACCGCAACCATTCTTACCGACCGTACCCTTACTTACGAACCCTTTGAAATAATGGCACTTTTTATTTTAATGGATGAAGGAAAAAAGAAAAAGGACAATAATTGCAAATGAGATCTTTTATAAGCATACTTTTTCAAGTATAATTAATTACAAAACCATACATAGAACTACATGTTAGTCACTGATGTAAATTTCTTTTAATTGAATACAGGAGTTACGGTGATTCCATTGTTATTATATGTGTTCAATTCCAAGTTTATATAGATATTGTTACGAAGCTTCTCGAAGTCGGCAGGCTTACGAAGTTTCTAGAAGGGTGGCCGACCGTTATGGTGAGGCAAACAATAGAGGCAATAAAAGAGAAACCCAGGTAGTAATAAAAACTACCTGGGTCACTCCAGGCCAATCTGGCCCGTATGCCTCAGGCAAAAGGGGCGAGATTAGCTTAGATGAGGGCCTAAATGGGCTTGTTTACCTGACCCGCTATTGTTATGTCGATTTCCGGGAATTCCTGTTGTTGTTGTTTACTTCAACGAAGGGCGTGGAAGGATCTGGAAGCCCGGAAATCGATATAAATAGCGGGCAGGGTCGGTCACAAGGCATTCGGTCTCCGGATACGAAGTGAAGAGTTCTCTCCCTACGAAGTGAATACCTGCGATCTACGAGTTAACTGTGATTGTGAAGTGTGTGTGGAGTAAAATAAAGTCTCTGCGGAACTATTGTGGCATTTTTTCGAGCCTACGGATCCTGACGCGTAACAATATCATACTTAAACAACTAAAATAAATTTTTGTACTAAATTTTAAAAATTACTTCAATCAGTTAACAATAACGAAAAACATTTTTGATATTACAGATAATGTAAAATTATCTCAAAGAAAGCTAGCAAAGAAGCGGATGTAGTGAATGCACCGAAAACCTAGTTCCGATAAAGGCACCGAGGGCAACCCGCCATGAACAATACTACGAAATTATAGGATTTATGTGCAAGTCTCTCATTGAGTTAGCATGATTAATCGTGGAGAAAACTAGCCGGACTTATGCGTTAGTAATTTGAGATCTCACGTTTTACACTGTACCGATCATTAGTAGAGTCATTTCAACCACGATCTACTGATTTTTCTCACAAAAATCAGTTGGAACAGAACTACGATGTCTTCAAATTACACGTATTGTATAGGTCTTATCCGCGATACCCTGATGTAGGTCAAATTGCGGGTTCTTGCTTTTCTTTATAGTAGGAGCAGCTATGGCATACTTTAACTGTATTATATTGTACTTAAACTTTTTCTTATTAAATTATTTTCAGAAACCAGATGGAATTCACCAGTTCCATTTAATGTTTGAATTCGAACTGTAAACTTATCAATGATTACTAAATATTGAATGTTACGTGATTGCGGGCATAAATATAACAGCATCTACGCGGAAAATTTCATCCATATCAGCAAATAATTAAATAAATCGTAAGATACAGTAACGCCCTATTCATTTTACCTGTCTACCGGAACGAGCCCGCACCTGTATCATGGAAAGTGTTTTTTTTTCAAATGGTTGTACGTAGTGTTTGTTGGATATCTGCCTGAAGGGATAGAAATAGAGAGCAGCGTCACAACCATCTATCGTTATACACCGGGATATACACATAAATATTACCTGCAGAGATGCTCAAGCTATGTATAAATATATGTAGATAACCATAATGACTATATCAATAACAAAGACACCTACGTGGTGTTTTTAAAAAATGTTACAGTTGAATTTTTTTCTTCGCCAATGACTAAGCATTTTTTCAAAAGTTAATAGAAATAAATATGACGTGTATAATTAAGATATCTCGAACCAGAATGATAAATAATTAACTTTTTTTCTACAGATTTTGAACTTACTCAATTACAGATTTCAATAAAAATTAAATCAATGTATTTACCTATACTTAATAGCCAGTCTGTCTTATCTTCCAATAAGAATTACACAGGCGTCGGAATGCAATTGATAATAACGATAGGCTGTTCACGTTACATCGTAGAGCTGGTTTCATTAGCGGCGCTTAATTAAATATTATAAGAGCGCCCTTAAACAAGTTAAGCGGTTTCACGGTATAGTAAGTACTGATCGAAACAGTAGAAATCGCTTGAATGAATCTCTCATTAATGTAAATCGCCCTGCACGAGACGGCCCGATCGTGATCAACCTACTGACCTCATAAGGGACATCTTGAAAACGATTCATTGTGGAATATTTTGCGTTCTCACTTGCATACACTTAATACCTCTATTCAATTTTCAATTCAATATATAATAATATATATTAATAATTCAATATAATTCAACATAATTCAATATAAAAATACTTTGAATGTGTCTTGGCGGTATTTTATGGTATTATTTAAAAAAGATTTGTGTTTCAAACAGAGATATGGAACAACACTAATGCTTGACCGACAACATACGCCTTCTAAGGGCGGATCGCCTGTCTCACCTGTATCGGTCGTCACGTCGGCACGTAAGGAAGTCGCCGCGCCCCATTAGCCGCCAAACAACAAATTACAATTTCATTCAATGTAAATACAAACGGAATACACGTAACTCCTGGCAATGCTAACGTTCGCATTGAGACACGCCTTATGCTTTACGAAATGAATTGAGCTGTTCAGCCTCCCCGTTGTGCTCTGACGAATAGCGCTAGTTCACTCTACGCGGTAATTCAAGCTGTAAATATCTTTAACAGTTTATTAAATTATTAGACTTTAATGAACGTACTTGCACCCATTACCGCTATGTTCTCGGGTTATGACTAAAACTATCTTTCGATTTAACTTGAGATGAGAATAATGTCATTATTATTATTGGTTATTATTACTGTTAGTTCGGTTTTCACTTTATGAAACTATTTTATATTGAATCTTGGTATTTAGTTTGCAATTAAATATATATACTAAATATGTTATCAATATTAAAATTATTATAAATAAGATACGCAAATTTTATAAAACTGTTACCAGATAATTTAAAACATACTGAAGTCCGGGTTTATGCACTTCATAGTACACCATGTAAAGTAGTAAAGTAAGTTCCAAGTAAATATCGATTTAGATAACATCATCGATTTACAATAAGGCGTATTAGGATCTACATGTACAAGAAATCAAATACGATATCCATAGTGTGCCAACGAGTACTGGTATGGTGAAACGTAAATAGCAGGTTGGAGGCATCCGGCTCATTGAAAGCGCTGACCCCATCTGATCGGTGCTCGGGGCGACTTGAACGTGCCTGCACATTCACACTGCCGCTGATATCTATGAAAACACAATACCAGTAAAAAACCTTATATGGCCTTTTTCAAGTGTATTAGACAACTAAGAATGGTGCTTTAAATCACATCAATCCTTTGAATTACAAATCCTCCTCCAAAATACACTCCTATCCCATCGAAAAACAATATGAATATTCCGCATAGGTCAAAACGAACTATATTAGGAATGTGAGAGGAAGATTATCAATTCAAAATCTGCACTTTATCGCATCCGTTTCCTATTGTAGATGTATTCTTGTAAATATCACGGTACAGGTGCCGTCCCATTTAGCGATGAAACGTTTATGGTACACGACCTATCCATACCGGTCATTATGTTATTGTGAACGGAGCATCTCGGTGACAAATTGTGCGTTGCGATAATCATGTCCTATACCAAAGTGGACTACAATGGATACTGTAAATAACTTATTCAAAGCACGAGTATGGGCAAAAATATATGTTGTTAATCTGCGACCAATTTTACGGTTCCATTATCTGTAAGGTCAGAGATAGCCCGAAGCGGCCTTATGTATTGATAACCACTTGGGTAGTTTAACACCTGTTATTTTGTACCATAAGCAATGGCCGCGTCTAATTTTATTTACTTTAATGTGTATTCGATAGTACAATAACATACAAAATAACTTCATTGTTCCTTTAAAATGTTATCGAGTGAGAACTCTATTATAGCCTAAATTCAGGTTCGATTGAAACATTTTACTGGATTTTATTTTGTATAACAATTTACACTACTCACGACGTATAATGATGCAAATGAACTTGTAATTTAAATCACTCAATAAATTTGTTTTTAAGAAACTGTTTAAAATAAGATTAAAAAATTATTTGCAAGAAAAAGTTCTTTTACATTTAAGTTTTATTAAAGTTCGGCGGCTAGGCGGACGACGTCATCTTATTTTAGCTGGACAATGCTGTCGCTGACAATCAATTTAACTTCTCGGACTGGAAAAAGTATTGCCTTTGTATAAACCGAGTCGTTTATAAACGTATAATTTAATTTCACGAAGGAAAACTGAAATACGATAAGGTTGTGAGCAATTTGCTGCATAAAATAATCTTAACTGACTTCATTTTACCTTGCATGTCTTTTTTTATCGGTCCTATATTTTTTTTCTACATGTTTTGATTTTTACCTTCTCATCAAGTTTAAAATTTGGTGATTCTTTTTATGTTGGTGTCTAATTTTCCAAAGAATTTTAAGCAATGACTAAAATGCCCTTTCGCAACCACTTCGCACATATGGGGAGGCCCCCATACCCCATGTATGAACGCCCTTTCCTTAGGCCTCTGCGTCCATGCCAGTGGACTTCACAGGACATCAACTTTCTTTAAAGACCTCCACTAGTATTTTACCACATCAACTAGACATAGTCCTCCCGGGATCACAAATGTTGTTTATAAACGGTATAGAGACATCCTTGATTTATTTACTTTACATTTCATATAATTTAAACAACTATTACAAAACTATAAACTGCTTTAATAAGTATTGTCTATAAATGTTAAGTTATCTAATTATACAGTATTTTTCTACAACTTAAAAGTAATCGAATTTCATACTTATCGAACTGTTATAACGGGAAACTTATTCTTATTTTAAATAAAATGTTAAACCGTTAACATCTTTTAAATATTACGGTAATTGAGTAGGCCAAGTCGACTTCCGCCGCCTTTTGATTAAATTTAAGAACACTGAATTTTTTATTCTGAATTTCTGTGAGACGAAAAAGGTTTTTAAGAAAACATCCTAATGATTATTTGATGGATGTCGTTCAGAGATAACAATATACAATTCGTTACTGAGTTCGATGCTTTGGGTGGATTGGGAATATATTTTAACAATAAAATCTGTATAAGTAATTCCGTCGGACACGGCGCGGACCGTTACGTACATTGTGTATGAAACGTGAGCGTAACGTAATACAGCGGCTATATTGTTGCCACTAGCCACAAAAACCTATTTACGAACTAACACGATTTGATTGAGAAGCTTTTTCTCGGAATTCAAACTTGATGAGGTTAGGACATGGTTCAATTATTATTCTTAAAATGATTAACTACACATGTAAAATGTTTATTAAAACTACAATTAAACCTTTCATAAACTTAAAACGTCTAAATATTTTTATATTTCTTTATGAATATAAAAAGTTATAGTGTAAGTAGAATTTTTAAAGGAAAATAAAAGGAAAACGGAAAATTATACTCGTAAAATGACAGCAAGTAGAAAAAACTAGTTACATTGATTAAAATGAAAAATTATATACTCATAGTATTCAAGTAAATTAAACGAGAGCACATTTTAATGCAACTTTGAACATAATCAGAATAGATTAAACTGTTGTAATATATTAATTACTTAGAACTTGTAATGGTTATTTCAAAAATCAAAAGGCACTATGAGGAGTCGTTCTAAAGTTAACAGTCCTTCGAGAGACATGAAAAAATTAATAGTTTTCCTATTTGCAGGTTTAGATCTGAGAAAGAAACATAATTCTAATTCTTATTTTACAATTAAACTTTTTTCCTTTTTTGCACTCTAGACTTTCCTGAACTGATATTGATATATTTTTATTCATTGACTTTTTTTTATTTTTGTTGCAGATAACGAATGTTGCCACGGTCGTCGATACATAGCACGATGCGGATTTTATTAAGTTTAGTGGTGATGATCTGTGCAGTAGACGCTGCGAAAAAATTCGAGGGCACATTAAGATCAGCAGCGGAAGCACCACCCCAAGACAATTTAGCTGTGGAAACATCTCCGGCGGAGCCAACTGTAGTGGATGCTCCACAAGAATATAAGAATCCTGGGGCTCCACCACCCGCTAAAACTGCACCAGAAGAATCACCAGAAACGGCATCTGAAGAGACATCGGCAGCTGAGCCTTTACCAGAGACAGCATCAGGTGGAATCCCTCCGTCCGCCCCCAGTGGAATATCGGCACCTTCAGCACCCGCTAACTCCCTCGAGGAATGTGATCCAGAAATGATTGGATTTGAACTTGTGACGGGGTAAATACAAATATATTTTATTCACTTCATAATTTTTTACATCATGCAAGTCCTAATATATCAAATTGGATCAATTGACAATGCAGAAATAATATACAATATTTTATGTTATTAAATATTTCATAGTAAAAAATGCTCTTGACGAAACTTACATTTCCTATTAAAATCCATTATTGCTGATATAAATTTATAATTACCACCGGTTATTTCCTATTAATAATTTTTTTAGTAAATTGAAATTATTCATAATCTATTCATTTTTGAACGACCTGTAAAGTGCTTGGGCGTTGTGTTACGTCTAGACTTGGCTAGACTTGCGAATTTAAGACTGTAATATTATGGTAATTACGTGATATTATCATAATATTGTGAACATTTACTACTGTCCACAAGCTTTTTGCGTAACAACGTCCCTTATTAAGTGAATAATTCATTTCATTTAAAATTTTATCAGATACGTGTTCTCGGCACCGTCGCACATTCTAGACGACATCCCCGGCACTCTGATGCTGACCGACTGCCTCGAGCAGTGCCAGGCCAACGACACCTGTCGGGCGGTCAATTACGAAACAGGACTATGTGTGCTCTTTAGTTCCGATGCCGACCAACTCCCAGGTAAGCTTTGAATCATATGTCTCAATAACTGTATTTTTATAATAAAATATTAAGCTTTAAACAGAATCATTAGTGGAAGAGCGCTTACATGTATTTGATATTTAAATAAAGTTAGTGATCTTCGTATCCGTCAACAGAAAAATATTCTTAAGAGTTTTCTGTTTTTTTCTTCACTCGGAACTATTTTTGAAACAGCTCGGTGAAGCGATGGCATAATTTGAATACCGAAACGTGAAATAATTAACCTCGAGTCACAAAATTAATAATATCAGTTATCAAATAATTAATCTTCTTCTTCAATTATCTTACCTGTGATGGATTTCCGATAATTAACCAAGAATATTAATAACCTATTGTATTCTGATATTACTTTCTAGACTATAAATGAAAAGTACGTTAACCACAGACTAATAAAATCACGTAAAAAAGTGGAACGGAAATCTATATAAACCGGTCCATTACTCCAGCTTTACAGGTGGCAATGCTATGATTATAATAACGCTTTCGGTAGTCCGACATCGAGCGTGTAAATAACTGAGACGTTCCTATTTTTTACTACATCTCATAATTTAAATATCAATAACGGCATAACAGCCACCTAACTTGAACTCCGCACTGATAAAAAATGGGCCTTGAGTAAGTTTTACTTAGCTAAGTAGGCTAAGCTTCGACCTCATGATGACTATTCATACAAGGTGGGGATTCAACGGAACGTTATAAACACGTGCTATATCACTTTCATTAAAGTTATTGCCATCACGTGTTTTTAAAGTCAAAGGCGATTGATCTCTGCAAAGCGAACACCAAGCAATTTAATTGTTAGTTAAGGATCAGTGTATGTAATATAATTAAAGACTGTTAATCTGACAATCTTTTCCTAGATGAGAATATGATAATATTGAAAAATAGTTTAGTGAAATGTTTTATAGATATTAACAATTATTTATCATGTGTTTATGCAATCGATCCTTATGATAATGTTTAAATATCAGCCTTATAACCCAGTCGAAAGCCTTATAGCATGAAAACTTCTAAACCTCAGGTTATTCAATAATCTCTCCACTACGGTTAAACTGACGGTTTAGGACACTCCAAGTATTCTAAGTTTTGTGCGGAGAGTCTCTAGCAGTGGGCTAATAATGAGTTGAAGAAAGATTTTAATACTAATAGAGTTAAAAATGCACCAAACCTCAAAAGTAATAAGATTTTTGTTTCATGCAGGAGCTTTAACGAAATCTCAGTTTCCCGTATTCACGATTTACGCCCAAAAGTCTTGTTTGGGAGTAAGGCCATGTGAACGGGCGTGGTGCTTCGACCGCGTACGTGGCTACCATCTTAAGGGAAAGGGCAAGAAGACTCATACTGTCGGATCGAGACAAATGTGTTTAGACCTTTGCCTCGGCGAGAACGAATTCGTTTGCAGGTAATTTCACTCTCTCACACACACACCTACAGTGCATTAGTTAAAGGACCAAGTTTTGTAAAATATTGAACTTTTATTGTCTTCCATCAGTCATCTTCACGGCTGATTATGTAATTATTACAGTAAATCACTCCTATAAACAAGTAATTACTACTGGAATATGTAAGTACAGCTACATAAACTTTCGTACATATATTTTATAAAATATTTATATCCCAAGCAGGAAATGTATACAGCTATTCTAGAATTATAGTTAAGATTTATATTATATGTTGCGTTGTATCTGGAACCGATTCAATTCAATACGCAGGGAACCGGTGAATCAACCGCATTAGTTTTGAACATCACGTTTGCAGTATAGTACAATTTGCGAGCTCATCGGTATCAAATGGCATAACGGTAAATTGCAGATATCATTACAATTGAATATCCCGATTTTTTTACAACCATATTACAAAATAAAATAAAAGTGAATCGAATAATAGATGTTGAATCTAGTTAAGTTCGTATTGGATACGTCGTCAAATGGTCTCGCAATTTTATTTTGCATTATCATGCTGACATTATTAACATAACGTTCCACGACCGCTATACAATTTTACTAATACTCAATTTTTTTGGAGAAGCAATACAACATATTATATTGTCTGGCGTAAAAGCTTTTCAGTGTTAATGTAGGTAATAATGGATTACTGATTAATAATTACAAGTTTTTTGAAAACAAAATTTAAAAATACACTACGAAGTATGATGTAGAAATAGGTTTAATGAAAACATGAAAGAGAATAATTCCATAAATTTAATTTTGTATTAAAAACTTTTCACTTTATTAAGAACCAAAAACGGCGATAAAATTCATTAGAGTCAAATTAAAAGTTTGATTTTCAGTTAAAATATCGAACAAACTACAATGTAGACGATAATACATCTACGTGTAAATGCAAATCTCGTAATTAAAAGTTTGTATAAGTTGACTGGCGAGGATGCTGTAAAGCATGCCGACTCGACTCCCGATATGGATGTATCCCATCAAGATCCATGCCACAGACAGTTTCTAGATTTCTTAGAGAACGTATTAGCACGTAATAGGCATTTAATTAGCGGCCAATTAAAATCCCTTTACTGATTCTGATACGATGATAAATACAATTTCACTGGGATCAGATAATATAACGTTCCAAGTAAATAAGTAGACAAAACTTGTATTGCTGTATGCGTCTTTTTTATCACTTGATCGCAATTTAAATTCCAATTGATTTTTTGCAACAACTTTCAGAAGATCCCGTATATGTGAGAGAGCCCCACATTTAAAACGCATACCATGTGTAAAAAGAAAAAACAAATCATTGGATCGTGTTTAAAGTAATAGAATGTATTGGTTTTGTATTTCTTTCAACATAAAATGTACGCCTTATGACTATATTCTTTATAGCGAAATAGTAGCAAAAAACTAAAATGTAGGGCATTAACGATTATACCGTGTAACAACAACTGCCCGCTCACGTGGTCCTGTTTTTCAATAAACTGTATAACATGACTTAAATGTGTTCACCGACGAGTAAAATACAAAACGGGTTGACGGATATAAATAACCTATAAGCTCGATAACGAAGTCGATCAAACTCTACCATTCATTCCCTATATGGTGTTTCATGGCACATCTTTGCCGGGCACCTTGGTGGATAAGTCACTCCGGGCTCGCTGTTTTCCTGGTAGGGCAGCCATTCCGTTTCTGAGTTCTACAAACGAGCATTATATACAAAGCAGGGAGGCCAATTGCAAGGCCTACGTCTCAGGCGTCTAATGCAACAAGACACGACTGTCCTATTGTGTTTATTTCCTTATACGGTTTTTGATATCATTAACATAAATAGTGTACATGTCGAACTGACGCTTCCATTCGATAGCGCATATCTACGTCTGCATGTCGAGACCTAGATACGACAATCAATATTAACTTATAGTTTGAATTTTACTTATTGATCTAGAAATTTATACATTTCTTATAATAAAATTGTAATGGATTCTAATCTTTTAAGAGGCTTTTTTAAATTCGATCAACATAGAGGACTTTAAATATATTTTTAGATTTTTTTTCTGTTTGACTGTGCACGTCTGACGCCGAACGTAATGGCCAGATATTAATGAAGGTTGATATATATATATATATATATATATATATATATATACATGTCATTTTTAATATGGGTATATTACCTACATTTGTATCCCGATAAATAGTTTATGTCCCTGCAGATTATTAAATAAAAATATTTACTTTTATGAATATTGTGTTAATAGAACAATAAACGTTTTATACACATTGAAACCCACGCACTAGGATTCCCTGTGTAGCAGGTGGCATGGACATACACAAATATGACGTTACAAAACACCCATGACCCGAGAACAAACATTTGTCTGTCACGTAAGGGTCTGCCACGGCCGGAATCGAACCCGGGAGCCCTAGCTCGGCAAGCAGGGTCACTACCAACTGGGTTATGGAGTCGTCCGAATAGAAATAGAAAATTCTCTCAAATAATAAATCGGGGCAGACATAAAATTTATTAAATGCTCCATAAACATGACTTAATAAGAATGGTTTCGGGTACGGGTGCGAAAGCGAAGACGGAATTGGTTGCTAGTTTCAAAATAAATCTATAATAATGATATTTATGATTCATGTTCAGAAATTGAAAACAAGATGTTATTATGTACACAGCAATATATTTATTTTATTTTTTTCCTTTTAATTTCATTAAAATGTAAACGGCCAGTCCCTTCACAGGAGGTCGTTAAGCTCATTTAACAGTTCAATGTAAGAACAACTCTAGAATTGTGATAAATAAATAGTATCCTTAAACTAAACTCGTGGACAAAATTAGAGGAACGCAAAATAAGGTTTAATATCTCGTGTTATAATTATCGTGCGTACTGGCCACATACATTAATATACTCTATGAAAATAAAAAAAGTTTTGAAATGTTCTTTTTTCGAATTTCATTTGTTTTTCTGTCATTATTGCGTAATATTACGTTCTTTCGTACTGCGAAAAAATTTGCCAACTTTTGAATTTGAATGAAAATTTTGGTTTTGTTTAAATTTTTGCCTTGGCTTCCTTATTTATCGTGTAAAGTGTAAATTGTTACTGCTAATAAACTGAAAATGCCAGACCTAAACGCCACTCAAGTTGCCAGGGCTGTTACTTTAATTGAAACTGGGCACACCTACAAACATGTGGCCCAAACGTTACAAGTATCCAAATCTGTGGTACACCGAGTTGTCAAGAGGTATCGGCAGACCGGACGATATACGAGACTCGCAGGACAGGGTCGTAAACGGAAAACTGTGGCGAGAGATGACCGTTTCCTTGTTAACCGGGTGCTCAGGAACAGGACTTTAACTTCTTCTGAGGTAAGAACGGAGCTCCAAGAAGTTCGAGGGGTTACAGTAAGCACAAAAACTGTGAGAAGAAGACTGAAATCGGCCGGAATAAAATCACATGTGCCTGCCAGAGGCCCCCTTCTTACAACATACCATCGAGTAGCTAGACTTAATTTTGCTCGCAATCACGAAAATTGGAATGACGAAGCTTGGAGTCAGGTTCTATTCACTGATGAATCCAGATTTTGCCTGAAACCAGATGATGGAAGGGTGAAAGTGTGGAGACGCTCGGGAGAGCGTTATGCTCAGTGCAACATCATTGGAAAAGAGGCATATGGTGGAGGGTCAGTTATGGTATGGGGAGCTATTTGTATGGGGGCACGTACGGAACTGCAAGTCATTGAAAATGGATCATTAACAGCAGTACGATATGTAACTGAGATTTTGGAACAAGTTGTAGTGCCATTTGCCCCTTTCATAGGAGACGGATTTGTTTTTATGCATGATAATGCATGACCCCATACTGCGGCCGTGGTTGTTGAATACCTTCGAGACCTTGAAATCAACACTATGGGGCGGCCAGCGCGCTCACGCGACTTAAACCCCATAGAGCATGTCTGGGACAAGCTTGGAAAACAAATAAAGAAAAGAATTCCTGTCCCCGCTAATTTGAGAGATCTCAAAAACGCGTTACAAGAAGAATGGACCGCCATCCCTCAAGATTTTATTGATAACTTGATTAGAAGTATGCCAAGAAGACTGGAAGCAGTTCGAAGAGCTAGAGGGGGCAACACTAAGTACTGATTACAGCCCACATTATAGCCTTTTTAAGCATTTATGAATAAAAAAAAATTTAATGTTAAGTATAAAAATGTTTCTTTCCTGTAAGTTTTTCTTTTTTTCTGAATTTCGTGAATTTTTATCCTTTAACTTTGTTTTTTCGACTTTCGCATTTTTAAAATAACGAAAAATAAGCAAAATACAAATTACTATACTTAATTGTCACAAATTTCCATGATATTTTGTTTTACACGCACTTTTTTTTGCGTTCCTCTAATTTTGTCCATGCGTGTATTTGTATGAGCCTAAAAATATTAATTATAAGAGAATATATTTATACACACAGCTCTCGAAACTGAATTTACATTTAGTTGGTGGGGCATATGTTCCCGAACTAAGATATACCGGAATGAGTTAGTGCCAGGGTTATTTGACTGGCCTGTTACATTTTACACCTTCTATCTTATGAACTGTTGGAATAGAAACAATGATTGCGAAGTGGAATGCGCGTGGTCGGTTCGTTCGACACGTGTACCGTTCCTTAAAGATTGTTGTACCTTCATTGAGGTTGGCGGGCGGCCTCACCCGGGCGGTGCGCATCGCGATCTTCAACAGTCACGACATTTGGCAAATATTTCCCGGACGTAGCGGACGATGTGCACCACGGTGTGGGAGCGCCCTGCTCAACCGCTTCCTGCTTTCACGATACAATAACCGATAAAGCACATATTGTTCCTCGCTTCCAGCGTTAATAAAACTATTGTACGCCGCCAGTCCATTAAATTGGTATTAGGAGTTTATCTGATCCAGAAAATAGTTTATTATTACGTTAAATTCTACACGGAGCTAAAATATTACGGTTTGTGTTGCGATAACTTTTCATGTTTGCTATCTAACAAAGTTATGTAAGTTATGTAAAATTATAAAGCTCGGTAACATTTAATTGCATGAATCAGGTCGTAAATGTTATATCCAATACATATCTTATATTATAGATGGTCTTGGGCAATTAGTGTTGCAGTATACGTTGTTGATGCAACTAAACGAACGGCTGAAATTATATTATTTGGTAAATAATTAACCGTGATTTATGTTTATGTTAAAAGAAAACATCTATTTCAATTATTAATTTAAGACCCGCTGAGTATTTCGTTACATTATATCATTTTATCTTCTTGAGCCGCAAACTTAAAGTTTATAAGTGAATCGCTCCAATGATTTCGATTTCAACATCAAATGCTCGTACACGCTTTTTGTGCCTCAATTTTTCTTTCATCTTGTCACAATAACATCCTCCTAGGGGTGAGGATTAACATATAGTATAAAATAATAATGAAAATATAACAAATTTTAACTTTAGTACGTACCTATGTACTTACATGTTTAGAATTATTGTTTGTCTGTCGTTAATCCATTACATCGAAACCAATGAATAGATTAAGATCAGACACTATGTCGTATTTGTTACATATCGGATAATCTTTAATTTGTTACATATAGGATAATCTTTATTCTGGGCATTGGATTTATTTTTGTGCGATAGGAGCTTAAAGTTATTTGGAAGATCTGGAAAGGGGTAAATAATTTTTGAGGGCTGTTTTATAAATATGGCAATAAGTTAATATGTATTTATATATATTTATAACTAATACTTATATATATTATTAATATATATTTATAATATGTTTTTGAAAATATAAAGCAAATGAACTAAGAAAAATTTGAAACAATTGCTGGAGTACCACCACAGTACCTACTATATTTAATTGTTAGGAACATATTTCTAAATTGTCAAAATGTTTTTAAGTAACACTTAAATATATTAATTATATATTTACTAATGGTAAGTTATCACACTTAAGTCAAAGAATTCAAAATAATTGATAGATTTTTAATATTGATGTATCTCCTCAATATATACATAATAATGAGCGTAATTTTTCCTTTATATATTCATATATTTCATTCAACAACATGCTTAATAATAAAATTGACGACGTAATAATAAAAGGATGAAAAACTTGCAAGAAAATTAAATATATAAAGTTGAAACCTATGTTACATAACAATTTACTTTATCATTATATTTTACTGTATAATAGGTAATGATTGCGGATATTTTAATAAACATTATTAAAATCTTATTATCATCTTTCTGCCATTATAACATGATTGAACAACTGGTAGTAGCAGTTGAAAAAGTTCTACATCATCAATTTACGTAACGTCTATAAGAAAACTATTACGACCCTAAGTACCTTTCTTAGTTGATGCAATTATTATGCTATGAAGTGTTGCAATCTATCAAAGAACAAGTATCACAGGTAAACTTATAAATATTTTGTAAAATATATTAATTCACCCGTCTTCAGTAGGTTTTAGAAAACCTTCGCCTTAAGTTTACAAATAGCAACCACAACTTAAAAGAATCGTTATTCATTTTTATTTTAATAAACTTCATGTTTGTCCCATTTTACGGGTAGGTATTCCTACTTCGTTAAATTATAAAAAAAATATTGTAATAGTTGCAGAAAAGCAGCCAAAGCTGTATTTACTACCCTGGTAACAGAATGTCCATACATTTTTTCCCATTCTATGCGACTATGCGAGTTTCAATATTCATTGAAACCTTTATCGTTGGATTTATTTTCATTTTATAGACAATTTTTCAGATAAGTATCAATGTACAGAACAGACAACGTATGTCAAAAATACGTGGTGTTAATTTCGTTTCAATCCATATTTCTTATAAATTCGGCATACCATGAATCTTAAATCTTAAATAATAACAACAAAAAATCTTACGGAGTAACAAATATATTGAACTATTTTAGTACGTTAACCATAACAAGTAAAAGAAAGTTTGTTTCCCACAATTCCAGAGACAAATATTTTATATAGTAATCTAAACATGATTTACAACATCTACGCCGCCGAATCGATCCTTTATGAAAATGTGTTCCCTTAGGTTAGAAGGTCATCTGATCAGGACCGATTGTAAATCAAGAGAAAATATTGAGCGAGATTAACATAGATAATATAGTTCTTGTGTGGGTGGTCACTATAAAGTAATACAAAAGGGCGTACGGGTCAAAGTTACAACAAACCGGCAATAAAACCAGTTCATATTCATGCGATATTGCTTGCATTACGTATGATATAAACGTAATTGCTTCCAGCTTATAAGACTGATTACGTATTATATTATCTTGACTGCAGGACGCTGTTTCTTGTACTTAACTAACTCAGAACATCTGCATTTTTCCATAAGAGTAGTATTAAAACTAATCAAGCTAATCTTTCTTTTGTATTCAGCCCTCGTAAGTGGTTAAGACTACCAACTTACGCAAAAAATGTTCTTATACTTAGTTCCTTTTCTAGTTACATAAATTACATTATAAATTACATGAATATTATGATTTCAACACAGATGCTGAGACGCAAAAACATCGAATGGTAATGTTAAGATCTTGGGAAAGTTCACACAGTAAAATGAAAAAAAAACTGCTATTAAATACGCCTAACATTGTTTCAGATCGGCCAACTACAACAACAAAACCGGAGATTGCGTTTTATCAAACATGGACCGTATTACTTTGGCAGGCACCAACGCTTTTCAACCAAATGAAGGTACACTTAGCGTTGTAATATAGTGCGTTTTTGTCTAAAAGATCGACATCTAAATTTGTTTTTAATTTATTACAGATACCGACTATTTGGAAAACAACTGTGTCGAGGAGCCGACTAAACTGTGCGAATTCAAAAAAATGGGCGGACGTATTTTGAAAACTGTTGATTCAGTATACCAAGATGTTCCGACTGTGGAAGAATGCCGTGAGCTATGTCTGAACTCCCCTTTCCGTTGTCACTCATACGACCATGGTGACACTGGAGATCATGTTTGCCGTCTTTCACATCACTCGAAAGCAACGCTTGCAGACATACAGGTTAATTCTGAGGCTTTAAAATTCAAATAGAATTTTTTTAATGTTCTTCCTGTACTAACAGCATATTTTTTGTAGGATCCTTACTTGGAAGTACCTGAAGCAGCTACTTACGAACTTTCGTCGTGCTACAATGTATCTATCGATTGCCGTGCTGGTGACATGGTCGCTCGTATTCAAACTTCGAAGCTGTTTGATGGTAAAATATACGCCAAGGGCAGCCCGAACTCATGCGTTACTGACGTTAAACAAAGTCTCGAGTTCGAATTGCATATGGGATACAATAATATCGAATGTAATGTTAAACAAAATGGCCTTGGAAGGTAATACTGCATTTAAGATTTCTATATATTTTACAATCAACGTTAAGAAATATTTAACATTTGCATTCTTTTTTTATACAGGTATTTAAATGATGTCGTTATTCAGCATCACGATACAATCGTCACGTCCTCCGATCTTGGTCTAGCTGTAACTTGTCAATATGACTTGACAAACAAAACTGTAGCTAATGAAGTAGATTTGGGAATTGTTGGCGACATTGCAACTGGAATATCAGAGGAGGTCATTGTTGATTCACCAAATGTGGCCATGCGAATCACAGACAGAAATGGTGACGACACAATTGCTTCTGCTGAAGTTGGTGATCCCTTGGTAAATAACTGACTTTTTATTAAATATGCTTTAGGTGGTGTTATTGCTGGCATGAAAATTTAACGAATCATAACTTTACATTCAATAATTAATGAAATTTGACACTAAATACACTATAGTCAAAAAGTAGCAAAATCAAAATTAACGTTTTTTGTACCATTTTCAGGCTCTTAAATTCGAAATCATTGATCAGAATTCACCATTTGAAATATTTGTTCGAGAACTTGTGGCAATGGATGGCGTTGACTCGAGTGAGATTACTCTCATCGATAGTGATGGTTGTCCCACCGACCATTTCATTATGGGCCCTCTATTCAAATCGACACCAAATGGCAAGGTAAAGATTTTGTTTACGCAGCTTAAGTTCTTCATTAAATTATATGGAAAACTTATTAAATTTACTATGACAAATATAACATAAAAAAAATATTTGCAGATGCTGTTATCAAACTTCGATGCGTTCAAGTTCCCATCATCGGAAGTCGTTCAATTCCGTGCACTGGTAACACCATGCATGCCGACGTGCGAACCAGTTCAATGTGACGGAGGTCCAAATGAGCTAAGATCAGTCATGTCTTATGGACGTAGGAAGAGGCGTTCTACTCCGGCGGCACCTACTGATGATATGCTTCTTGTGCAAACTATACAGATAACTGACAAATTCGGCTTTGACAAACAACGAGCCAAGAACGTGACTGAAGATTCTGTATTCGTAAGAGAGGCCGATTTGACTTGCGTCAACGCAGCAGGAGCCATGCTGGCGGCTGCCGCTTTCTTAGCAGCCCAACTAGTCGTACTCGCAGCGTGGACGTGCAGTTGGCAACGAAGACGTGCGGCAGCCAAGGCTGCAGAACTTCTTCCAGGCCCAAATGCTCCCTCTTCTCTCTGCAAAGTATACGACGCTAGTTTCTCGCGTGCACACCAGAGGCACTTCTGAGTAGATATAAGCATGTCGACGTCATATACGTCTGCAATAGTAGTATACTCCATTAGAATAAATACCCCCGTCGAGTCCTAGCTCCAGTGGTCGTCGTAAGTTGCCAGTGTGATACGTCCACTATTTTCAGAGTATAAGACAACGATAGCGGTTATTAATGATAAAATAAAAGCATTCCCGCGCTGATTGCTACGTACGGGCAAAAAGCGCGGGAAACACGACATGGAGACGGGGACGACCAGGAGAGCGTGCATGCCTGAGGATGAATGGGAGTGCGATAAATGTATGAATCAAATGCATGTAACGAGTGAGTACGCTCGCTTGTCCCCTTCGCCGTTGTCGCCACCGGGACCGTGGCCGTATCTCGTTATCAAGATCACGTCGTTCATTCGTTCACTTTACGCCGCTCGGATGACCTCCTTAGGAAGTCCGATAACGTATTGTACCATATTTTTAAAAGTAGTTTAAGCTTGATTTAATGATAGTGATAGGTAAAGAGTAACATTTCTGTACCTTCTAAGTAGATAACCGAACGTGCGACCTAAGTCAAGAAACGATGGACTGACGGCCGTCCCAACATCGTAATTTATTCAGCTTAGATTAGTTTCATTTTATATAATTTATGTTCGATTTCGAATTATATCTATATTATAAATTTCTAACATAATTTAATAGATGCTTATGTCATAAAAATGTACCTAATATCTTCTCCATATAGATTTTTTAAGTGCCTTATTCAGTTGTACCAGAATCATCAAATTTTTTTACTACTCATTAAAACAGTCTAAAATGTCATTACCTGCAATACATTTTTAAAACAATTTGAAGTCTTTTATTTACATAATCTTATTCCGGTATTTAAAGTTGACTAGACAACTTTACTTCTAAAAACAATCCTCACGATGATAAAACGGTTTAGAAACAACAGTTAGATACAAGCTTTACATCTAGAATACTAGTTCAAGTCAGAATATATATATAATATACACATACATATAAAATATAATGAATGTATACATACATATCATCATTAGTCATAAATGTTCTACGGAAATATTTTTGGACTCATTAATTTTCATCATAAATCATCATTGTATAAATTTTATATAAACATTTGATTCTGTTCTGCCTGAAGAGCGTTACGTATTTTTTTGAATAAGAAACATTTATTACCAACAAAATGCACCCAAATCAACATTTGTGATGTTGTATTTATATATTTTTAGAAAATTATAGTCCAGCCAAATTATCGTCACAAATGACAAAATATATGTTTTTTAATATTTTGTTTGCACACGTCACGCGCGAAATACTAAACAAATGATAGTTGAAATTTTTGGCACTTATACGTCCAGGATAATTCTATCCTGGGCAAGGAAATTGTCCCCACGGTAACGGTAAAAAAGGTAGTTTGAACATTCTGATAAGAGCTATTCTGAAGCTGTTATCATAAATAAATATGTTTATAATTCATGGTACTACTACAACCGGTCTTAAAATAATATTAATAAAATATGGTAAATGTTAAATTAATCAAATACCTAATAATAGTGAATAACGATTCCGTAAGACGTAAATACTTGGAAACAAAGTAATGTGTAGAGATTGCGTTGTATAATATTGTTGCCTGACTATTTTATGTCCTATAATTTTTGTACTTTATTTATTAAGGTTATGTGAAGATAAATAAATAAAGCTCAAACAATCATACCCCTAGAACTTAGCATACACACACACACAAACACATAGGATTATTAATAATATATCAAAAACCTAAGACACGAGAACAAATATTTATCCATGACATAAATTTGCGTATCGGTCGGGAATCGCAACTGAGACCCTTCGCTCAGCAGGTTACCTATCAACTGGCGTACAGGCTCATCCTTCTTTTAGACGTGCATTTAGGAAGGAGTATCAAGGATAGGATATAACATAAGGCACATCAGCCATACCAGTCCTGGTGAGGATTGAGATATATCGCATTCCAGTGACGTACTCCAGAAGCCAACCGCAGCGATGACCTCCAAAATATTCCCTTCAAGTTCTTGAAGAAGCTCGCATATTTCTGTAGATATAATCGAAATAAGATGTATGTAAAACTTAATATCTATTTACGTCTTAATTTTTTTGACAAATATCTTCTCTAAGAAGTACAACTTTTTTCAAAGTTCAAACTTAGATATTGCATACCTTTGTATGAATTATATTATTAAAGAATCAAATTTAGTCGTTATCATTAAAGACGTACATTTCCTCAATCCCTGTTATCAGCACTGGAGCACATTGCCGGAGTACGCTTCATTAAATGCATACCATCAACGTGGGCGGATGCATATCCCTGGTGAGAACAAATCAATAAAGCCATATAAAACGCAAATTATATTTATTCCAAGGAATTTCTCCTATTATGCCTCAATGAGGAATACGAATATTTTTTTAGACGGTACCCAAACCGATATTAATACAGATGAATCTGAACGCAACAAATTGTACGTAGATTTAGATATTCGATATGTAGATACCCCAATTTGAAGACGTGGCCTTAAAATATTTAAACTCAGCGTATCTGCCCTGAGGTCAACGACACGAAGACAAGTGTAAGATGTTATGTCCTTGCAAGGCAACAAACCAGGCGATGCAAAATATTGTAATAAAACAGTTAGATATATTATTTAATTTTAAATTTTAATTTAAACCGTAACTTTGAAGAATTAAATGTCATACACCAATCTTCAAACCACTTCATTATAAATAAAATAAATATAAAGATTATATAAATGATTTACCAATAACAAACAATAGGGAATATGCATGTATGGTTTTTATATTTTTTACCGATTTATTTATGTTACTATATTAAATATTCCCATCATAGAAAATGTAATATGAATTTTCTATATATTTTTTAAAATTGCGATATTGTTTCAGCCTATTAAACGCTACCTCTTATAATTATATTTTATGAATTTTGAGATGTTTAAAAGCCTGGAAAAAAAAAATAAAAAAAAACATTTTAGTAGTTTTGTGCCTGAATGCAAAAGTGCGAAAAAAAAAAACTCCTTATAAAATGTCCATGAAGTTCGGAGAAACAAAGTATTTATAAATTAAATTATGAATTAAATATGACAAATCGTAAAAACAACCAGTAATACCTCCATATCTTCTTGACTTGGACTCCACATCAGACGTAGATCTCAGGTTCTGCCTAGCCAGTATGATGTTTTGATATTTTAAATTTCCTTCTAATTTTTTTTCCCCTTTTTATTAATCAACATTGCACATTATAAAAAATGTAAATATGAAAAATGGATATATGGTGTCATTCTGTAGATACATACGATTGTAAATAAAAACAATTAGTCAATATTCGACTGATATGCATATTTCCTATTACGAACTTAATGAAAATGGAGAAACCAGCATTGTTATATGACCCTGAGACAAAAAATTTACGATATTCATTATTTTTTTATTTGCTAAAAACACCCTGAATTCCACTTATCCTTCTTACAAACTTTGTAGTCTATTACGAGGTGGATTAGGTACTCCAAATAAAAAATAATTTTCAAATCACAAGTAAGAATTTATGCACACATGCCCTCAACTTCTTTACCAATATTTCACGAAGTCTTCGAGGTATTGTATGAATTACTGCATCGAAAAATCGTGAGGAAAATTGCACATTGTCAGTGTGTGAATTGTGTAGAGTAATAGCTGGCAGGGCTGCGCTGTAGCTGGCCGAAATAATATTTTAGTTCTGTTTTTAAATAATTTTTTTTTATATAAAAACTAGTAAACGACCTTCGTTTCATTTCAGAAAAGTATAGCTTACGTTAAATAGCAGCCACCCCTTTTGACGTTGGTATAAAATTGGTATTGGTAATAAAGGTACCACATTAAAAAAGGAATTTAATTTTTTAAGTCACGATCTTCAGTATTGTTACGAAGTTGGAATTTAATAGATACTTATCATTGTAAATTAACGGCCCTACACTTATAACCCTAGTTATAGCTGGTAAAACGATATTGTCTTCAACTTCAAGGTCTATCTAGATGATTCTCTCACCAGGTATAGTTAAAAGTATTTATGTACTTAATCATTCGACATTACTATAATTATTAGCAACTGCAAATTAGCAAACCCTATTTATTTCCCCTTACAAAGTCAGATCTAACATAGGATATAACATTATGGTAAAATATTCACAAATAAAAAATTGTTAATCGACGTAAATTTTTATGTCCTTTATACATATATTCACTTGTATATACTATTTATATTTACTTGTAGTTTTGTATTATTTCGTACACCAGATAAAATATTCTGTACCAAAATCTGTCTAGATTATCAAGTTAAACTGTTGAGATAATATTATAGTAATATTGGCATTCGACACATAAATGTTAATGTAATGTTGTTTTTATGTTTGTATGGATTCCTTCCGCAGTCAAAAAGAAACTAATACCATAACAAAAATAATTATCATGGAATCAATAGGGGAATGTACATATCATGCACAAACAAAAAGTGTTATAATAAATAATTCGTTCAGGAAGTAAATTAAAGCAAAGTCTATTTGGTAGCCCTAATCATACATTATTATTCCTGCTCGAAGAATTGTTTCTCGAAGATGTGTTTGCTTCCAGATAATTCCGTGATCTGGTCCTTCCATGAATAAAGGTTTCAAATCAATAACACTGACAAATATTAAAAGCACGAAACGCTAATACACTAGAAAGTCGTGGGTTTCTCATGCTACGTATAAGACGCGTATGACGTATAAGAAATATCAATTTACAATTTAAAATTATGTGCAGTGGTGCAAATTTATTATGGTTTAAACATTAGTAAGACACAAGATCAAATAAGGAATTTTATTATCATAGGGCTTAATTATTTAGTCAATAACATATAAATGAGTCTTTTAATTTTTCAGTACACTTCGTAAGATACGATGTCCAACTTTTTTGAAGTAATTAAGAAATATCCTTCTACAGCGGCTTGCGCGGGAGTAAATAATTAATTCATATGTCCTAAATAATGAACTTGCAAAATTGTAATTTAAAATTAATATTAGTTAAACGAAAATTATTGCCAAGTATTTTTTGAGAAAATAGGGTCTCACAAAGGGTTCTGCTAGAGCCGAAAAATATATTTCATCTTTTTAGTCAATAAAACCTACTTATAAACTTATAATAATATAATTTCCGATGGAATAGGAGAAAAGTATCGAAGTACATTCATTTTAAAATTATAGCTGTTATGAGCATAAAATATAAATGTAGGTATGTACATATTATGTATACCTTGTACATATTTTCTCAAACATTTCTCAAATGAAAAACTCTGTTTAGTTATATATGGTGGCATTTCCGTATAAAAAATAAATAATCGTTCTCAAAAAGTTCGAAAAAAGTTAGACAATTTTGAGCACCATAATTTATGCACGAAAAGTTTCATAATTTAAGCGTACTGGGGATCCGCCATGTAATATAGTAAGAACGTATTCTTTACACAATACTTCGTGGGTGATGCGGAAATCTGTGTGATGACAGAGAAACGACTAACTCACTCATTAATTGATAATTTCCATGAATTTAATAAAAAATAATGAAACATACTGATCTGCGAATGAGTAATCGTACATTTTAGTTCTGTTTCAACAGAGTTATATTAAATTAATATTTATAATAAAATGACGTAAAACTTAAAGGATACCATGCGGAAATTCTAAAGTCAGTCTTGTTGGTAAGGACTGCTTATCATTTATTTTGTAGCCCTGCAAGTCGAGGACAAATCAACTTGCAAAGCCAATATAGATATAATCCACTACATTTCATTCTTATCTTTAATTAGTAATTCTACTGAAGACATTTAACATAAATTGTAGTTGTGCACTGCGGTGCATCACCATCATAAACAAGGTATCATAAAATTCTTACATTCTTAAAAAAGAAAGCCAGTACGAAAATGGTCAAAAGATGTGACCAGTCGTGTACCGGTCTGGAAACGACACACATCAACGAGATGGGATCTGTAAGGTTTGCATGGAACAATCACGTGTGAAGGGGCACACCTCACGTCGGCATTCGTGCCCGAGATTAGATCAGTACAGGCGACACCGGCACGCGACACCGCAACACGTGCCGCTCTTACAACGACCATTAGTAACTATTCAACATTCGATAATCTATGCTAAGTATATACTAAACTCCACGTTCTTCTATTAGATACCCAGTAAACTAAACAAACATTAATTCTTAAATAATGCTTTCGGAGAATAATTGGCTAATAAATCACAGGTGGTGTGAACGTTCTTGTAGTTAACCAAGGCACGAGAAAAATATTATCTGTCACATAAAATGTTCTTCTCAGATCAGAAATCAAACCCCTGCTCAGAATACAGGGTCACCAATAACTGAGCTATAGTAGTACATGATCCAAATTGATGTAAACTAGACTTTTCATATAGTTATGTTAACTTATCTATTATTTTAATCATAAAATACAGAGTTTGAGTTATGAAAGCCACAATACCAACCTAGCTTCTAACATTCATGTTCTTATCCAACAAATAGCCAATATATTCCAATGACTATAAAATCAACGTTGCTGAATACAACATTGTGCGGAATAGATAAAGTCGTTTGACAATAACATGAAATATTCATCAAATAAGAAGATTACGTCGACCACCGGGGGTACCTCAAGGAATGAAAGACAAAATATAAAAAACAAAACGACTCAGGTTTAGTTTGACATTGATATCATAATCATGTATGAGCTGCAGATATGATCGAGCAAGTACATTATACCAAGCATGTATCGATTATGTACTAACGTACTTTATTGTTTGTTTTGACGACAACAAACATTTGTGTTTTATTTATATTTTTCTAATTGAATACTGAATCTACTTGGCTTATTGAAGTAAAAGTGTTGGAAAGCAACAAGTGTACTCTATAATTAAAAAAATGAACGTTTACACACCCTCGCACTAGGATATTAAAATAAACATTACGCTATTTATGCCAATTAACATTTAATTAGTTCAAGAAAATTTGTGTCTCTTTGGGTTAACCAGAGTTATATAAAGGAGATATCCGTATATAAAGAAAAACTTTCAGATATGGAATATAAAATTGAAACATAAAAAAACTGGACAAAAGCCGTAACTGTACATTAAGATATGTGTACACAAAGGGAGAACCAAAAAACACACCCTGTAATAAATTGATTTCACAAACACGATAAACACTGGTGTTAATGATCACCGACTATCGTACATATATGTATAAGCATATATTAGATACAATGTGCTGTGAGCCACATATAATCAAATAGAAAACATTTATCACATTGTCTGCCAGCCATTACAGGGTATACACGTTTTACAAATGTCGAGAAAGAAGAGTTGAACCATTAGGAAGCAGTTTGGCTTTAGACTCGGGCTATTGTTGTGGTAAATGCATTCTTTAAATCTTTTTACGATAAAGTAGCACATACTTTCTCTGCGGAATGAAAAGTAAGAATCTCATGTGTACGAGGACAATACATCTCTCATGTCAGTATTAATTTAAAATCAATTAGTGATTTCTATACAACACGCGAATCAGCTCGTTTTTTGCTATAAGCTAAATGCTATTATAAAAATATGATTTTTGGTGTTTAAAGTGTGAAAAACAATTGAATCAAATTACCTACAAATAACAAAAATTTATTAAGATTAAAATATATACTAAGCGCAACATTCAAAATGATAACACTATGATATAATATTATTAAAGCTAAAACACTTTACTTTCCCAGTTTAATTTTAGCTTATTGTAAGTGTCGCAAATATTTAATCATTAAAAAACCTGTGTAGTTTTGGTATCTTTAGGTACAGATGCTTAAATCAATCACTTTATACTTATCAAAGATCCGAGCATTCTGAGCAACATTATATCGCAGATCCAATGTTTAAAGATGCTGGCAAAATATAGGTAAGCAACTACATAATAGACGCATGCCGGTAGCTTCGTAATCACAAACATTGGTAAGGTACGTATAGTTGAATGTGAATCAGCAAAAAACTGTTGGCAGATCGTAAATCTATTTGAATTGTAGATCGAGTCCGTTCACGGAGCGCAATGGAATTGGGCTTATTATTATGGCAATTACTTGGTGCTGGTTACGGATATTTTGTGGTGCAATTTGTTTACTTATTTGCATCGGAATCGGTCTGCGCGATTGCGGTTACGCACAGTCTTCAGATTCGCAAAATATGAAAACTAACAACGAATGCGGCTGGATGTGACTCATGAAAGCGAATGAAAACAAAAATATTTTTTATCTAATACACACTGAAAGAATTATTAAAAAAGTGTAAAAAGTAAGAAATTATTTAAACATTTTTTTTCAGATAAATAACAGGAAATAATAAACTACTGTTATAACTTAAAGTTATTTAAGTAAGCTTTGTGTACAAATATGAATTTATCTATTTATTTTAAGATATACATACATTTCTGTAAGATTTTAATCGGTACTTGTACAGAAAATTACTTTACGGAACATGACTGTATGTACATATGTATCCTTTAGCACCTATCTACTATATCTTTCCTTGCTGCGGTAATCATTTTCAGTGCTTGAATCAGACCGGCACCATATAAATTAAAATTTTTCTTCATTTAACGATCCAGAACAACATCACATGTGTTTTTTTAGAAAATCACAATAGTAAAACAATTAACCTTCTCAATGTAAAACAATTCACATAATTTCATTTCTCATTTCAGCTTGTACTATAACTATAAGACATATTATTTGTGTCGAACACTTCTAGGGCCTTTAGCTCTAGACAAACTCGTACCACGAATCTTTACCGAGCTGAAACTTTCAATCGCCTGTGTGTGCAACTATTCCTGCGGATGGGAAACAGTTACAAAATTTCCACTCGGTGGGTGGCGTTAAAGATATTTATCATGGTTATTGAACCACATTAACATTAATAGTTGACTGACAGTTCCATATTTGATACACAGGATTTAAACCGGTAAGAAAACCACACTCGGGAGACTGACGATTAATCACATTAGTATTGTAATGGACAATCGGTGTTTACTTCGATGTGAGTACAAATGATTCTAATGTCAACAAACATCAATTTTATCAAACGTCCAATTCGTTCATACGACGGATATTGTTCCTAATAAATGGAATTGTTATTTAAATTAGGTTCACGTGTAACGGGATAGAGGTCCCGTTTGTCTAAATTATTAGTCAGGAATTGACTTTACAGCAATGCCATGAGTGCATAAAGTCGTTTGTTCAGTTCATTCGTAATGGCTTTTCGTATTTAAAGTTCACATATAAAATGATAATATCATGTGATATAAATATAACGATTGTTTATATAAAACGTAATCTATTTCTTTCGCAAATTGAGAATCAATATATCCTTAATCATATATACGCTTAAGTAATTTGATTTTTTTTCATAATAATAAATTATTAATTTGTATCGATTTGCATTCGACCATTCCGATTAGCATTTTCTATCATTATGTTTATGATAAAGGTGTAACGTCAGTTAAGACCTTAAAAAACACTAATTTTCTTGTTTTAACCACTTGTAAGAGTAGAATAGAAATTAAATACTGTTAAGAGTGTTTAGGTATAAGATGCCGGTGTAACTTAATTTATTTTACCAAAGATTTCAATATTTCAACTAATGGTTCAAAAATAAAACGGTGGCAGATAACGTTTGTCGCAGCGAATGGTAACATTGATTTGGGTACGTATTGCCATGTACCGTGTGGAACGTCGGAAGTAATCACAGGAGGATCACGAGGCGAGCGCGCGCTAACAATCCGCTAATAGGGATCGTGTTCGTGACCCCGCCTCCCGGACTCGACAATATCTTCCGACGGATAATAGTTTTGCTATTTTTTTTTATTCTACCAATACATCGAGTAAACTTTTAAAGATCGTTTTACTACAAAATTATCGATTGTGTAACAATTTTCCTTGTTGATCTTTGAGATTTTTTTATGGAAAATAATAATTTGCGTATTAACTGGGAAAAAAAATCATAGGAGTCACGGTACGGTTCAATGTTCACATCTTTAATATAATCACCCAAGATATATTTGATTGCAACTTAACTAAAAATCAGTTAAACATATTATACTGTGACATTAGAATGTTTTACTAACGGATTTACCAGCGAATGTTACAGAAAAAGAAAAAAGTTGTTTCTATGAACCCGGTTCGTGTGATCGACCCCGCCTACCGAATACAACGAACTCGATCGATAATGCTTTTTTTACTTTCTGATTGCTATTACATCTTTAGACCAGTTCTATTTATAAACAAATCAACAAGTAAATACACAGTTAATAAGAAAACTTTTTTGGAATTAAACTATCATTTATATTTATTGTTAATCAATATTTTTAAAGAATGAGAAGTCATGAACATTAGAAAATTACATAAATGATAAAATATACAAATTCTAGCTGGCCCGACAGACGTTTTTCTGCAATATATTGCAATATCGCAGCGCAACCTATCGGGTCCAATGGTGAATCTAAACCATCCAGGGACCCACTTATTCACACACAGACAAAATTTCATAAAAATCAGCTCAGTCATTCAGGAGGAGTTCAGTTACATACACAAGGACAGAAGAGTTAAATATATAAAGTTGTATGTAATTAATTATTAAAATTGTCCAAACTATAAAACAACAGATTTATTAAATCAAAGTTAGTGGCGATATGAAATAATAACTTTTAAATTATATGTTTCAGTCATATTTATGAAATTAAACTTTTTATATAAAACACAATAATTATTAATGCAATGTTGGGTGCATTGACATTACAATTTTTTTTGACGCATGACAAATATATTTTATGTAATAACCGTGTGTGTAGCATAGGGTGGTCTGGTCATACGTAAATGCAATCCAGCTTAACTCGCCCGTAAATACACTGTTAGATGTAATGGCATTCACTGCAGGTCACTAGCCTCTGTTTGTATAAAATATATCTTGAAATGTTTTTTACTTGTTTCGATTGCAAGTTCTGAAGACAGAATGTCACGGATGGTCATGGATATTGATCGGCTATGGTAATCACTTACCACTAGGCGGCCTATCTGTTCGTTTATTGACTTTTGATACAAAAAATATATGAAAGAATGTATGGAAACTACATTTTACTCGCACTCATTTCTATACGATCAAATTATTAAAAAATATGACATAGTAATTTACCTAGCATCATCATAATAAACAGGTAAAAAAGTTCCTCGACATTTACCTCAGATGTCGCTATGGTACTTATAATGTTCAGTACATAGAATGATCAGCTTTATATTCCAAACGAAACGTTTAATTTAATTTTTATGAAGTAACGGTAATAGAAATAAATGGACACAGCACGCCAGTGGCTAAATGATAGAAGATATATAAACGCTTACCCTCAACCTCTGGTCGCCCACAGTCCACACTCGGCTGGCGAAGTCGTTGGAAGCTCCTACGATGTATGCGCCTGTCGAGTCAAAATCGACCGACATCACCCCAGCGTTTGAACCGACAAGTGTGCCTCTGTTTTCCACCGTACCCACTGTGGATAGAGGACTTAAATAAAAATTCTAGCAGAAGAAATAGAGCATCATCAGCAAATAATCAAAATCAAATTATCAAAATACCATTGTTAGTGATACAATATATTATCATATTGTATATTATAGTTTGATGTTGATTGTAGTGTTTATGAACATAATTTTAAATTTGATATTCTGGAGATTAAAGGAACATGTCGAAGATGTGGTTTTTTCAATGGCATATATTCTAGTAGGATTTTGTTTGGCTGCAATCGTCTTTTTAGATCGGTAGGTGAAAATTTTGCATAATAGTTGACTGCAGTGTCGGGGAATTAGTAATAAGCGAGTCACCCGCTTCCTGCTTGATCGACAACGTATCGGCGATACTATTACGTATGTTCATGGGCAACCAAGTGGTCACTTACCATCAGATGACTCGTCTATTGTGCTCGGTCTGCTGTTTGTAGGCTAAATATAACAAAAGTTGATAGATATGGTAAGTTTTATCTCATTCCAGTTAATTAATAACAAAATTATGATATATCTTTGCACAATCGTTTATTTATTCGTAGCAAACAAAATGTTAACGTTGTTAATATTCTAAACTGTCCTGTTAGGTTATTTATAGTCCATTCATACTACACGGGTGTTTGTGTGAAGTTGAATTTAATATCCAAATAGCTCTTTGTAAATGATTTATTATTTAATTGTGGGTTATTGTTGTTCTGTGAATTAGAGGTACATATTCATAACTTTTTTATTTATGGACGGATTGCAATGAAACAAACTTTAAATGTTAAGCGTTGCTTATTGCAATACATTAGTGAAAACCACAACAAAATCGGTTAAGCCGTTTCTGAGATTAGCGGGAACAAACTCACAGACAAAAATATAAAAATTGTAACAACTATTATTTTGGGTTCTGTTGCGTTAAAAAAGGAGCCTAATAATATTGTTTCTCATATATTGTTCATGTACAGAAATCGATCAGTAAGAATTTTATTATATGTATAGATAAAATCTGCCGTACTGAATGTTTTGACGCCTTGCACTACAGATTTTATAGTTCTACAAAATTTAAAGCACACCAAGCGCGTTGTGCATTACGACATACGATCCAGTTTATATTTACACAGAACGAGAGCTATAAAATTTAACTACGTACGTCCATGACCCGATCGCCATGAACATTAATAAATCAATTACACAAAAATATCTTCACACATCGACTAATAACTAGAACTCAAAATAGGGCCTATTTTCAAAAACATTGTCTATCTTCAAATTTAGCATGAAATCACTTTTCATGAAATTAATATACAAAAGTAGCAATAATAACTAGTACATATTTCTCAATTAACTTTTTTTTACTAAGGCGTATGTACACATCTGATAGCTATAGATGTTGATGATGGCGGCAGGCCGCTTTTGTTTTAAAGATCGTGCTGTTTCAACGGATGTAATGTAGTCCTCGAGCGTGGTGGTAAGTTTTTCATAATTGGTCAAGTTAACATCTTCATTGCAACATCAACCGTTAAATGTTCGGATGTAAAGTTGGAGACCTAGGTAACAAGCGAATTGACCGCTCGGTTCTCGAGTAGCAACGATTCGTTTAAACCCTAGTGGATTTCAATAGCAATAGTCAGTTCCTATAATGTGGACTGTTCGTTTGTTTGTTGTCATATAAATACCTATTTCCATTTAAGAAAATAGTAATTACTCGGTCAAGATTTTCATATTGTAATAGTGCATCAATGTTACGCTATTGAATAATTGTGGGCGGAGTAGGATATTTTGTTTAAAAAATCATCCTTGTCGAATAGTGTATGAAAGTAGTTTAAAGGTCCTTACATTTAGAAACGTCCCATAGTTTTACTTTTCTATCGGCCCCACCAGTAGCTACGATGCGATCTGTAGGACTCCACTTCACAGCGTTCACTTCTCCGTCGTGTGCATCCTTTAAAAACAATTTAATTTATATTTAATTAATATAAAAATATTTAATGGACACTTATTTATAAAAAACGAGGGGTTGCCGATCATCATATTAATAGTTATCGAATTTAATCGAATTAAATAGTTATCGAACTTCGAAGAGTTCTTTATTAATTTAATTCTTTATTGCTTGTACACGACAACACAAAGCCTTATAGAAAATATTCCAATATAACAAGTATAATGTAACAGGCGGTCTCATTACTTTAAAGTGATTTCTTAATAATAATCAAACATGTAAGTCAAACAAAATAGATAGCAAACACAACGTGCGTAAGTTGGAGAAAAAGAAGAAGCAAACGGATGGAAAATTAACCTTTAAGTAATATCTGTTACGTAGTTTTAGAAGCAAGGAATTCTACAGTCATATAAATAGTGTCAGTAAAGGATTCAGAAAAAAGGAAGTAAAATAACGCAAAGTCCCAAGAGAAGCGTCACGAAGCCCCAAGGACAAGCGTCACCCCATCAGCTAATGGATTGTAACGTTGTTTCAATATTTGTATTAAATATAAAAACGTAAAACAAACTCACAAATCTTAAGGCAACTTTAGTAGGTAACGTAGCCGCGTAGTACGGCATGGACTCTATAATTTTATCTTCGGCGGAGCTGCCACTACTTCTACTACCGCCTTCTCTAGCTGCTTCTTCCAGTTCTTTGCGCACCTTGTCACTTTTTTTTCTAAAAAGAAAACGATAGTTTAATAGTCAAATTTTTCTATTTATTACATCCATTACGAGTACCCTCGTAAGCGCTATATGTACAATAGCGTAAATGCGTCCTATGAACTATTTTAAGAACCCTGGAACCGTATCATATCTTTAACACAACCATGCTTATGATTTAAATATGTTATGGTCCTTGAAATCGTTGTCCATTGTATCAAAAGATGTTCCAAAAAAAACATGCAACCATGCCATGCAGCGTGTAAAACTATGCAAGAAATGCTCGTAAATGTAAACCAATTATACTATCATGATTTAAAATCATTAATCGATAAGAAAAAGCTTCCCCTCGTCGGTATCTAATACTAATGTATCAGCCTAAATTAACCTACCTTAATAGTGCCCAATATTAATGACGATAATTGAACGCCTTATAAAAATATTCAAATTATAGTAACAGAGAGTAGCTACAGTATTTGAAACTTCTTTCAGCTAAATACGGTAACATCCAAAAATGAGAGAGTTGCCCAAGAAACACGCGAATCACATCAAAAGGTGATGAATAATGATATAACCAAAATAATACCGATTTAGTGAATGATACAATACAGAAATATTTTTAATGTAAGTACAAACTCAAATAATTTATCACACTTTTTAAATACATGAGTGCATCATTTTAATCGATGAATGGATGTGTGGTTGAATATTATTGCATTTTTTAAACACTAAAAGATGAAACACTAGGATAGTATTAAAATACACTCATTATAATAATTGTAATAAAAATGAAAAAAGTTAATATTTAGTGACAAGTTATGGAACACAATTCACATGCTACACCATATTTTGAATCCGCGTAAAACTACATGGAAAATTGATAGGGGTAGAATCTTTGAATATTGCGCTTGGATTTCCACCACACTTGGTAGATCTACCGAGAAGCAATTCAAACAACCTCAGTATCCATTTTAAAGGACGTTGGGGTTTAAATATAACCCGAACACTCAACTAAAGTAATCATATTTCAGATTGGTTACAGATATTTAAAATATTGCAATAGTTACATAACACGAGTTGGACTGCATGAATATTTGATACATAAATATTATCATAAACAATATGCTGTGGAAGTTATTTTAATTTTAAGCGATGTACTTGACATTGCATTAAAATCACATCACAATTAGTTTAGTTATTTGAACTTCATGTTATACAGATTATAAACAACATAAAAAACATTAAAAAAAATTAATAAACTATATCTTACAAATTGTAGTGGCAATAGTTATTTTGTATAAAAATGTATTAACTCTTACATCTTTCTCTACAACTTGAATTTTAACACACGAGATCGCTTCTACTTCTTTTAATTTAATATCTAAAAAGACTTAAATAACACGAATTTCGATGATAAGTACATTCACTTATAACAAGATATCATAATTCTAAAAATGATCACGTACAGATCCAAGTGATATAATTTAAAAAATTTAAAAGCCTAATCAGTAGGAAAATATTTGATTACAAATAATAACTTCCTGCATCGACATAACAAAAGACTAAGACTAACGTGGACAGATTGAGAAATGAGTCAGTTTCAGAGTGCAATTAAAGACATATGGACCATTCGTAATGAAAATAAATGTTTTTATTTTAATGACGACACAATGCCTTTAAACCACCACATCATCATTCACGTTATGACAAACTCACCCAAAACTAACTCTACCAATCGTGTTGATGAAAAACGCGGTAGGGTTGCTTGACCTGTTGAAGAAATTAAACAAAAAAAGCAAACAAAAATCATGTATACTTATGCAAGCTTTTAATCGCGTGTCACACGAAGCCCGCTCTACTCAAATGCTTACCATTATAATATAATACACAAGATATTAAACAGACAAGTATTATAATATTAATAATTGGTCATTTATTAAAGCCAAGAAACATTTAATTACTTTAAGCTATATATTAGTTTACACAAAAGAGCCTTTAAATTCAAGGAAAATAATAACAAATAAATAACACTGCGCTGTGCACCCTTCCCAAATCTAGAAATACTTTCAAGAGAATACAATAATATGTCTGTGTGCATCTTTAGAGCATTATAAATTAAAATTGCGTATTAGTTATTGAATACGCAATGTTCGTACCCAAACACAAGTATCTACAGGTCTGTTTTGATTAATATAATAAGTATTTTAACCATAAAGATATGTATTACAAAACAAATATTATATGTATCAAAAAGAAACAAAGGCTATGCGCGTGATTTTTTAAAAGACAGATCGACGCAATAGTATTATTGTCGATTAATTAATAATAAAAAAAAAGTCTGAAAATATTTTGTGAAAAGCAATAAACCATATTTACAACATAGCAAACGTTCACTAACATAAAAAATAATTCCCTGGCCACAAAATATTATTTGCATCTCAAATTATACAAAACACACGCAACATTCAGTTTTGTGTATAAACATTAGTGAATCTTACTTGAGAAAATGTTCATTTTCTTCGTTCATTTTGTCTGCATCCTTAGCTTTGTATTTTATCAGCCTTTCAACTAGAGATCGATTTTCATCCTAAAATCAAAAATAATTTAGCATTATCATCAGCGGACATTAAACAAGGAAAATTCAAAGCGCTATGTTAATAGAAAAGGTAGAAACAATATTGAAACTGCATAAAGTTGAATATTGTAAATACAATTCACAAAATACTGCAAATATTATAAATATACCTTAATAAGATTACGCTCGTGTTTTCTATGTACAAAAAATTTACGAGTTTACTAATTTTACCATATTAATGACGGGTACATTACGAAGACGTGACAAATCTTATGAGCAACCAAATGACGATATACTATGATTTTAATAACACGTGAAAAAAAACACAAGTATAAACATTCCCAAAATTGAATACAAACGAGACATAACAATATTACAAAGAGAAAGCACAAATTTTGTGAGTTTTTGTATATGCGGAAAATAATCTCCGAAGCCGTGGGCACCCGTTTGAAATATTTTTTTTCCAATGGTAAGGTAAATTACTTCGGATGGACATAGGCTATATAGTGTATGTGTTTTTTTTATGTTAATAACCGACAACAAGCAGACGAGCCAGCTGATGGTAAGTGGTCACCATCGCCCGTGGACATCAGCAAAACCAATGGTAGAATTGATGCGTTGTCGGCCAGGAAATGAGGACGTAAGAAAGATAGAACTGGCTCTCAAGCCATATAACAATTAAGTATTGAACCGGAATATGTAAATAATATGAATAACAATAATAAAAATCTGAAAATAAGCCACTTTTTTTATTTAAATTTCACTGAAATCTGTCACTTTATTAAATAATTGCTAAGTAAAAATACCTAATATAATGAAACAATCAAACAAAATAAAAACATATTGATACGTACATAACTACTTTCGGTTTTATTTATCTTTAACCTTTTAATCATGGTGAGCGACAAAAGCACACAATACGATTTGCACCCAAAACTGCTATTGCTGCAAAGCTAACAAGAAAGCCGTCCACGTATACTGACAATCCGATGCCAAATTTACAACTGAACTATGAATGTTATTAAAGAGGAACATAACGAATAAACACCGAAATCCATAAAATACCTATACAGCGCGCTCTTGTTTACGATCCTCGTACTATCCATTTAGCTGATTTGACGAAATGGAATTACTAATGTTGTTGTTTACGGATACTGGTACTTACAGGTATTCTATTTGTACCATTTCGATCGCTAAGGATACATTATGTATTTAAATTGCCTATCTATAAACAGTAAATATTACCATGCGCATAATTAAGAAACATTTAAAAAAAGTAATAAAAAACATTTTTAGGATTTTTTTGTAATATACAATAGTACATATAACGAAAAAATATTTTAAATATCGCAAAACTATACGAAACATGCTGAATGTAGTGGACGAAACCTCGAATCGACTTGGCATATTGCCACAAGCTGTACGATACACTATAAAATTTGAAATTCCAGTGAAAATTTTAAGAATCATCAATGGATGATGACAACATTTTCAATCAAAATGTATGTTTTTATGCTACTTATTATATTAGTCAGCTGCTAAATTTCTTGATTGTAAAGTTTTTATTATAAACAAGTTAAATGCTGGAACTATTTGTCTGTCAGTTTACGTTACGCATCTTGAAACGTTTAAATAATATTTAGCGAAGAATGTACAGACGCCAAAAATACTTTACCAACGTAAATTCACGGCTGGTACGATGAGACTACAATATAACGTTTCCACATCAATAAGGTTAAAATAGACATTTGGTACAAATGAGAAGGAAAGTTCGATTTGTTGCAAGTGTCTAGATTGAGATACGCAAGGAGAGGACTTCATATCTGAGGCTCGATCGATTTGAGAGATTGGAACTTATGAGTAGATTTTTTTATGTTAATAGCCGACAAGCGAGCAGACGATCCACCTGATGGTAAGTGGTCACCGTCGCCCATGGACATCATCAAGACCAAAGGTATCACCGATGCGTTGCCGGCCAGGAAATGAGAAGGTAAGAAAGTACTGGCTCTCAAGCCCCCAGCCGGAATACGACGAGTCGTTTGGCGGCTGATTCAAGCAGGAGGGTGGCAGTTAGCGAGGCAGGCTTCGCGGAATGATAATAATACCAGTAATAATACTCCTGCCAATCCCATGCTGGTAGAACAGGGTGTCGTAAGAGGCGACAGAAGCCAGCCTGCTTGGTGGTAGGGCTTTGCGTATGGATTATATTATCAGTATTATTATTAAGTCATTAATATTATTACTGGTATTATTATATTTCCGTGAAGCCTGCCTGGCTCGTACCCTCCTGCTTGAGTCAGCCGCCAAACGATTCATCGTGTTCTGGCTGGGGGCATAAGGGCCATTACTTTCTTTCTAACCTACTTCTCATTTCCTGGCCGACAACGCTTCAGTGATACCTTTGGTCTTGCTGCTATCCATGGGCAACGGTGACCACTTACCATCAGGTGGCTCGTCTGCTCGTTTGTCGCCTATTAATATAAAAAAAACATACATGAAATAAGTAAATCTGTGTAGTATATATAGTTTTCTATATTAGTGCATATTTATTCTATAATTAGGTAAAGTTATAAATATTTTGGATATAAGTAAAAACGTAGAAGCAATCTCGAAGAAATAAGGTATTTTATGTGATGCTTTACCGCATAGAAAACAATTTCTCGGAAATATTAAAACGGACATCCTTATTGCGGGCATCCTTAACTAAATGTATAATCGACGCGCTACCGGTCAAGAAAAAGCGGAGTAACTGCTTTTGGACTATGGTAATTAGCTTCCTGAAACCGCAACCGAAACAAATTAAAAATATTCCACAATTGATTCTAGAATAAAGGCTAGACAGGCAGGTAAAGATCCCTATCACCAACTTCACATACGAGTACATTCTGGATTGCGGGAGATGGTACAGAGCCCACCGACCACCAACAGGAAGAGTGTGACACCAATGCCTCATTCGTTGTGCTGCTTTGTTTGAGATTGGCTTGGATTTATACTTGTCAATCTATAGGTGTCGCGATGGCAGGGACTTTCTGCGCCTGTACTAGGGAGATTGTGGAGCTCCGTAACCGTAACCGAAACTATCGGATATCCGAAATAAAAATATATCCATAACCGTAACCGAATCCGATAAAATAGTTTCGAATAATCTCGGATAGGGGCAGAGTCTAAATTAAATACGTTTTCCCAGGTTTTCACCGGCCCAGCTGATACATTAACCGCATCGTTCTCATTTTAGACAGTTATTATTATTTCATTTTTAAGGCTATTGTTTTATTCTGTCATTATAATGTTATTATATATAACCTTATATTATTTTTCCAAGTTGTAAATCATCTAATATCCATAACCGAAATTATCCGAAACAATCGGATAATCCGAAATGATTTCATATCCGTAACCGTAACCGAAACCGGTAAAATATTATTCATAAATCCGTATCTTTAACCAGATCCGAAATATCATATCCATAACAACTCTAGCCTGTACTATGCAGAGGTTCTACCGTTTTCAATGTTCAGATTTTAACGCAGAAGCACAAACAATTGATTTTGTAACGCAATCATTACTGTATAACATAAGTACAGGCTGCACTGACAACTGACACTCATATTATTGTTCTTCTATTTTTTTATTATAATTCAATTAACGCGGTATTTATAGATAGAGGTTAAAAAAACTATTATCTGTTATTACTCGGGTAACCAATATATTAACTATAAAATCCATTAACGAGTTCTTTTCATTGTTTGCTGTTAGTATTCAAGTGTATTTAAAAATACGCTATAACAAATAATATTTACTTATAAGGAAGCCTACTTAACAATGCAAGTGTCAGGATTTCGTGTTCCAAAAGGCCTTCGGCGTGGCTTAACGAGTGCGATATATTTGACTTTATTGTACACGAATTAATTTGTACTAACAAAACATCTGCCCGATAAGCAAAATTACTAAGTTTGAGACTTTCTTACTTGTAAAAAAATCATTTCGATGTTTTTTGGAAATTATTTATTTTATTAGGTCACCAACATTCTGTAAACTATTACACATACATACATACTGAATGTTAACTTATAATAAAGTTAAATTTCATGGTTAGTGCTAGAATAGGCGAACACGTCTTACAAAATAATCTATTAAAAGTAATTAATTGTATGTTAATAAAAACATTATTTTTAATCCTATTATAACTGACGAACTCGTAGTCCAGACTAGAACGGACATTTACGTCACAGATGTTTGTTCGCGGTCATGGATGTTTGTGCCGTCATATTTGTGTACGTCCATTTCACCCGCGCAGGGAGTTCTGCAGGGAGTGACATTGTGCGAATGATTATAGTCATATTGTACCATTACTACAATTATGGTTTAATAAAGAACAAATGAAAAATAAATACTTGTGCCTTCCTTAATTTTTCTTCGATAGCTGCAAATGCAATTTGTAAAGCTTGGTGTTCATCTCTCAACATTTGGTTTAATCCTTGCAATTCTGTCATATTTGTTTCATACATTTGAATTTCGGCACGCAGTGATGCGATGAGTGCAGTGTTTTCTGAAATTCTGAAAAACACAATTTTAAATTTATACTTAGTTTCTTCATAATAATATAATCATAAAATTTCTTATTACGATATATTCCCAAATTTGATAAATAATATCTAAGCTAATTAGTGTAATACAATTACCAAGAACAATATATTAAACATACTATACATAAATAATTAAACGCACCCAGGGTTTCTGATGACCAAGTTTTCATGGCTATAAAAATACTACTTGTAAGACAACAATTACAATACGAAATATAATATTTTTATTGCCCACCAGAAACAATTACATTATTATAGTAATCAAAAAGTTTTTATTAATTGATTTACTTATCGCTTAAGTAGCGATGTCTTCCTGATAATCTAGGTTTTAACAAAGAAAGGAGAGTAATTAATTTGAATGTAAAACATTAGGAAAACTAAAAGAGAGGAAGAAAAGGAAATAACATGAAATAATACAGTGATGTAGCAAAAGAGCACAATATAAATAGCATGCGGACTAAGTAGAAAAGAAGGAATATTTGTATTTAGAATAAAATAAATCTTTTATCTGGTTACTTCAGACTGAGGCGATTGTGAGTCAAGTCAAAAAATATTTAAAAACGTATGGTAATAAATTAAGGTACCTAGTACCGTTATTATTAAAGACATCGCAGGTTCCCAGTTAAGACTACTTAATTTTCCTCGATGATCGCTGATAAGAGTCAAATTTCTAATACAAAAGGAACATTGTTAATGTTACATCAATAATGTACTTTTTTGGCGTGGTCACGGTCAAAGTTAGGACCGAGCAACTAGCTCTGAACATAAGACAACTATTGAAGACATAAAAGAATCTAACAAAAATAAAAACAATAATAATAATATAATGACATAACATATTTAGAACAACAATAAATTATATTTAAATCTAAAAGTAGACAGAAAATTTAATTATTGTAATCACATTAATATTTACCTCAGTCATTTATATGTAGTCAACCTAGGTAAAAATGTAACGATCGCCACATATGTAGATAGGGAGAACGAGACAGTTTTTATTTTTTGTAAAGCTTTAGCTCATGTTAGCCCATCAAATTCTGATTGTAATAAAAAAAAAATTAATACTTGCATAATATCCTTCGCTTGTAAATTCTTCTCTAAATCGTGAACCTTAGCATTAAGGTTAATAATTTGTTGGGCGCTTTCACCTCTACGTCTGTGTAGTGATGTCAACTCTTCCTGTTGACTTAATATTTTCTGCTCCAGGGCCTGAATTTTTTCATTTCCACTGCCTGAAACCCGATTATGAATTAATAATTTAATTAGTAACAAAAAAATACATTACTTCATTCATAAGTCACTTGTTGTTGTTGTTGTAGTTTAATGTTTGCTAATTGTTACTGATTACTTCTAGTTTAATTCTAACATGCAACCTTTAGGCTTAGTCAACTATGTTTACTTACGTTAATTTCATTCGGCCCCTTAAGAATTTCCAATTTTTTTGACAAGTATACTCAAATTTTATTATTAATTATTCAACTATGGTAAATAATGAGCGAAAATAAAAAAAACTTATGGAGTTTTTTAACCATCTTCTATGTACTATATATTTTTAATTCCTTGTATCTTAAGTTAATTGACTCTTTCAATGATATAATATTTTACACGAACCTGCAGTATTTAGGATACTTTCAGTATTAGAATATCGTATTCTTTCATTAGCCAGAGTTAATTGAAGATTTTCATTCTTGAGTGTGTTGACGTTATCAAATAGTCTGCTCTCTGAAACATGTGTTTAAGAAATATTAGTTTAATTGTAAGTATTCACTCTTAATAAGTATCGTAAATGCTTTATCAGCATTATATTTTATTTGGAAATTGATATCACATTAGTGGTATGGAAATTTTTTTCTTTGCTCTCTTGCGGATGGTACATATTAATATAGGCTAAGGAAAATTCAACAAGTCAACAAGTAAACACAATAATTAATTATTTGAACTTGTCCTGGCTATTGTAACAGAATCCAGAGTCTGCAAGAAAACAATGGTATATATTTTTTTTCCTAAAAAAGTTAATGATTCACCCCAATCCCACCTCATGGTATTTGGTGATGAAGTCTAGTCTAGTCTTATGTTGAGTGTATTAATTTATAAAAACCTATTCACTCTCCCTTTGAAGACTTCCACATCACATTATTATTATTATCATAGCCTATTATTAATTTTATTATTATGCAATTTATTCTGTCATTTGGTGACAAGATATACATGTTTATAAAGTTAATTGTATATTTTTTTTAATCAAATAAAATGACCTGGAGTATCACCCTTGTAACGGTAGACGCGACAGTTATTACGTAGGAATTAATAAGGTAAGATAATGTTTTTAATACAAAGTTAAAAATTTAATAATGATTGTGTACAAAAAGCCTGACATAAGTTTCCTTTGAACACTGAGTGATTCAAGATAAGTTGTCGACTTAGCTCTTATTTTAAATATTAATCTTATTTAAATATAAAAGAAGCAGTATTAATTTAGCTTCTTTTATTTGGTAACATTGGTACAATTTGTCACTACATATTCCTTAAACCCAAGAACAGTGGTTAAAATAACCGTGACTATGTACAAGATGCTAAAAAGAAATTAAAAATGATTTGGACGTGCTATCAAATAACAAATATTTTAACTAAAAAAACCATCTTTAAGTTAAAGAAGGTGAATCTCCTGTATTTCATCTTTGGCGGTAATTTTTCTTCAAATTTAAGTGGGGCCAACCAAAAAGTTTGAGGGGGTATCCCCTCAATCAAAAAAGGAATTTTTCAAATCTGTTAATAAATGATGGTGTTTAGAGGTAACAAATCAAAAAGAAAAACTAGACTAAAATAACATATTTTGAAGAAATATCCATCCCAGCTGTAATAGAAATCTTATTAAAAAAAAATATATCCCATGAAAACATGATTTTATAATCTATCAGTTTATCTGTCATGGCATCATTCTGAAACCTCTCAACACATTAAGATAATACTTATTATAATTGTAACATTATTACCTAGGTAAGGTATCCTAAAAGTTGATCCTAGATCTTAGGAATTATGATTATCTGTTACCATGGAATAATACATAAAAATTACTAAAAATATAATATGTATGGACATTTTAATACATTAGTAGATAATATGACTGCCCAGTGAGTTTTTATGTTTGATTCTCGGCAATGCGAGATACTTATGTGACAGATAATTCTTTGTTCTATGATTGTGGGCATTTGTGACATTTAATTTCTGTGTGTCCATAACTCCTACAACACAGGGAATCCTAGTACAAGGGTGTGGATGTTATTATGTGTTATTTATTTAATATTTTGTATGAGTTTTTAGCTATTACAACAAATAAGTATTTTTATTCTATTTCACAGAACTAGGAAAAGACAACATTAAATAAATAAAACAACCAATTGTTACCAACAATTGTTTATTAGAGAAAGTTATAAGTTATCTACATGTTATTATTATTTTGATATTTTTACTTTGTTATGCATTTTAATTAAAGTTAGATTTATAGGTGCCATAATAAATAAAATTTTGCACTATGTTTATTACATTACAATTTTTAATTTAGATGACTATTAAGTAAATAAAAATATTTCAGTATTAAACATTTAGTGAATAGTTTTAGGTAATGGATCATAGATTAGTGTTAAATTTATTGAGCTATGGTATTTTTGTACAAAATAACAGATATTAATATATATAAAATTATCAGATTTTTTACAATATCATGGACTGTAAATGATATAAATAAAAAATCCATTTTGTAAAACTACTTAGTGGGATTGATTGAAATAGGACATTTTTCATTTAATAGTCAATGGTCTCTGATGATACTAACAACATATTTGCCAGTGTTTAAGATCCAAATAAGACTAAGAGCCTAATTTAATTTTAAATATATGAAATAATAATACTAAAATAATCCATTATATGAAAACTAGTTAAATTGCAACATTTTTTTAGTTAGGAGTTCTAAAAATATAAAATAGGAATAAGTAAAATAAGTAGTTTAAATTTTTTGTAATACTGTAATACATTAAAATATCAAACAATCAGTGTTAAAATTTATGAAATATAAAGCCGGTATTTTGTTCAAATAAATATGTCATCTTAATGACTACTGATGTTATAAGAATAGGAAAAACATCCATGAGAATTACACTTTCAAACTTGACAGTTTAGTTTCAGTTAGTATTGGATGATTCCAAGGAAACAAAAAATTTTAATAAATTCACCAAAGAATGTTACTATAAATAACATTTTATAAAAATGTATACTTTTAAAAGTGTTTCATTGGAGTTCTTCAAATACTGTGTTAAATATTGACAAACTGTATCTTAACGGTCAGAAAGAGGCAGATGTTTTTTTTAGAATAAGATGGACTTGTTCTCTACTATTTAAACAATTGTTTATATACCTAAGGTTGATATGATAAGATATTAAAATATGGTACATAACTAGGGAACTTAATATGCCACTAGGCAATAAGTACCTATGACATGACAATGAATCTTGTTTACATAAATTGCAACAAAAAATATCTGCTTTGTCGTTTCTTCGTTTATTTATTCGCATTATTGATGAAAAGTGCTCAATTTGTGTGTAAATAACCAATTACACCTTCCTAACATAAGTTCGTTTTATTTTTACGCGTGTACGTCTTAATATGTTGGTTGTAATTGATCATATATATTGCTTGTAATATACTATTTATTTATGCTGGAAAGTTAAATAGGTATAGACAAAGATAATTATAAGGTTATTGTACTTACGAAAACTAATAATATCTTGAAATGCAGACGTCTCACGCTTATTTCTAACCTGTAATTGAGCTATAATACTTTTTCTCCATTCACCGCTTTCCATTTTGGTTGATAACTTTAATTTTTCATATAAAAATATTAAAATCTGGTCCTCTCAATATCAAAACAAACAAATGTCATGACAAGTGCTAAAACGGAATAGCTAGGATAAGTCTCTTAGTTATCACATGAGGGCAATAATACTAATTTATAATTGAAACTTAAAACACAAAGAATAATTCCGAATTGTTTTAGAGGCTACCTATCTTTTCGTATTATTATTATTCGTATTCTGATTTGTGTTGACTTTTGACATTTATTGACAACTGATAACTAAGTGCACAGATAAATGTAAATGTCATGTTTAACACTAATAAACTAGTACAGACAAATATTCTAGATATTAGCAATGTTTAGTCGACAGACTGTGCCCTATATTCCTCACCAGAAAGACATTTCATACTCTTATGTATGTTTGTATTTAATATGTCTTGTTTAAGCAAGACAGCTTTGTTTAGAACTGTTAAAATTATTTCCCCCATCACTGTCCCTCCATTCCTCATCCACCTTGTCCTCCTTCGTAATGAATGTACCACCTGCACGGACGACGGGTTTGCGTTCTCATTTATTATGCGCACTGTTAAGAACTGTAATAACCTGCCCGCGTCGGAGTTCCCGGTTACATACGATGTGGGAATCTTCAAGAGGAGAGTGAATAGGCTACTATAAATTAGTGCGTTTAACATCTTAGACTTCATCACCAATTACCATCAGGTGGGATTGTTGTAAAGGAATAACTTATTTTATGTAAAAAAAGATGGTTGAATGTTCCTTAAAATCGGATGTAGAATGTCTGATAAATTATAAGGTGGAACTGGGGTTTTATTGATCCTACCATTTATAAACTTATATAGATTAATTTTGATTAGCTTTGAACAATAGCTAAAGAAATTATAAGGTACTGCACTATGTAGGTATTGATAATATTAATTGTAAGCGATGCCTATAAATCTTTTGATTTTATTTTTTTACGTTTTGTTACGAAACATATTTTCTTTTAAATGTATTAAGAAACAGTACTTTTAAATTTAGAATGGATGCTAATTTTGTTTTACATAAATATGACAGTCAGATGAAAATAAAGGACGGTTTTCAAGCTACACGGCATTATTGTGATATTATTTAATATATTTTCGTGTGTACGCTACGTTAATTTAAAAGTTTTAAAGAGTTGCCACTGCTGCAATCGGTTCGGACTCCGGAGTTTTCTATTCTCTTCAATTATATAACAAATTCTTTCATATATCATACGAATTATAAAAATCTCGCACTCAATCAATTCACTTTGTCGCGTGGCATCCTTTACTCTGTATATCATACCACTGCGAACTTAAACTTTTCTAATATTCACATCTATCCAAAAGAAATTTCACCTGTAGTGATGTGATGTTCAAGTTTTGAAATAAAAATCATAGTAAATAATGGATAAGTTTTCATGAAATCAATAAATACTTGCAAGTAAAGTCGATATAAATAGGTTGCTCTATTTTAATGGGTATCTATCCGCCTAACAATTAAAATTAAAATCGACAGGAATTTTCCAAAAGTAAATACGCGTATCGTTATGTCATGATTTTATTAAATTAATACTATTTCATTAATTTACGTTGATTTTAGTCTAATACCGAGTAATATCAACCGGAAGTATCATCACATAAATTCAACTGGAAATTAATATTTTTCGAATTGTAAATGGAACAAAGTAGCGTTGACAAGTTTGGTATTATTATTTGAAAAGTGGAAGGGAGAGTTAGTTTAAAACCCCTTGCAATCAAATAACGAGGATTTCTTAGTTTAGTTCTAATTGTGACAAGTGAGAATGCTGTGAAGACTGGGAAAGAATAGTGGGATCCGCGTTGAACTATGTCTGAAATCGGTAAGTACCTTTACTGTTATATAAATACGAAACTATACTATTCTAAAATCCTTTTACAATGCATTTTATTCCAATTAATGAGGAAGCCATGTGAATTTGATTATTTAATGTATCTGAGCCATGTAGGTTTGTTTTAATGAATGCTCCAATGAAGATATAATACGAGCTATTCAGGTAAGCTTTAATGAAGAATACGTACGAGTCATGTAAGTGTGCTCAAATGAAGATATAGTATGGTATATGTAGGTGTACCCGGGCCATGTAGGTGTGGCCAAGTATATAACGGATCATGTAAGCGTGGCCGACGATGGAATTTTATAAAATGCAGGTTTATTCTTAAGTACATAATTACGTTACTTTTAAAATCATGCTACTACTTGGAAATACATCGAAATAGACGCCAAACAGTGGTTAATATCAAAATTCTGGAATTACTAAGAATAATACACCCAAGAGATCCTAACGTCAAAGGCGATGTAGGACGTCATCTTCACTGGCATGAAAGGCCATCGCGGAAGTCGCGACGAAGGGCAAGACGCGACCGGGCTGCGGCAGATTATCATTGATGATTATCAAGATGATTGCTTCACTTCAAGGATCAATAAGAATTCACATTCTACTAATGTAGTGCCGGAGTTTGATCCTGATAATAAAACCCAAAACGTAGTTCGTTGGCTAAAGAAAGATAATGAGTGTGCTGTCATCTATGATTGGGATGATCGGCAAACTATAGATAAATTTCGCTTTACAAAAACTGTGTGGTTTAGCGAGAAAGTGGTACGAAGCCCTTCTATCACTTAACTATTCTTGGTCTGAGTCGCGAATAATGTTAAGCAAAGCCTTTCCTAATGAAGAAAATGATGGCAAGCTGCAAATAGAACAGTTGAAACAGGGAGTCGCAAACAAATTAAATTTTAAGAGATTATTTTTATGAAAAATTATCCTTTTTAAATATATGTAATATCCGAGGCAGAAGAGCCGTTGATTTTATAATACACGGAATATCTGACCTTTCTATAAAAATTATGCTCAGGCTATTAATTTAGTAATATATATGGTAATAGTCTTTTTGATATACATATCTATAATTATTCCAAAGATTTTTTTCACAGGAGACTGTGAAAGAATAGTAGTAACTAAATAAGTGAATTAAATAATGTAGTTTATCAATAAATAGTGTGATATATCCTTGAATTTTATTATACTTATAAAAGAAGTTTATTTACGAGAACTTTTAATCAATCTCAGGACTACACTTTGTGTTCTCGACAACATGAATTGAAGCAACTTAGCGCTCGACGCTCCATATTCACCAGATTTTACGAAAACAAATTGAATTCTTAATTTATTCATATAAAGCTTCTTACTTCTCATCATAAGTGATGTAATAATTTCGTAACAATAGTAGGAGATATTTTGATAATATAAGTAAACAAGTAACATTTATAAATCATTACATTTGATAAAAACGATTGATCCCATATTAAGAAAATAGTACTACCCTCCAACAGGTTGATATTATTATGTTGTTGCAAACATTTATTAAATTATGATTTCGGGATAGATAGGTATCTGAGGTATTTTGGAAATTTTAATGTAAGGAGAATTTGCTCTCGGCAGATATTAAATATTTTTTTTGAATTTTTGCCAGTCTGCCTGTCTGGCCACGTATCACGCTAAAACCACTGAATAGATTTGGATGATACTTGTCATTCTATTACTTTATATATGTCATAATGTAGGATACTTTTTACCCCGGGATATAGGATAGGAAATAAAAGAACATTTTATTTAAAGGGAGTTAAGTAAAATTATGACTGCCTGCCTGTGGCTATTATAAAAATTTAATAAGTTTTTAATTCATAGAAATAGAGAAACCCATTCTTAAAAAACCGGGTGCTATTTCGAAACATAAGCCGTAAGTTTCATGAAGCGAAGAGAGAGAGGGTAACTGAGTTGGTAAGTAAAGCAAATGACGTTATGTATAATTTATTGTTATCGTTGTGGTAATTTAACGATAGTAAATAATGAAATTAGCCATTATATAATATTGAATATTATAATAATCTCCCCGTGGAATCACCGGTGAGATTACCCAATTATCAAGCAGGAGTCTCATTTATACAAAATTAGCTTAAAATATATTTTTCCGAAGCAACAGTATATTAAATGTAATTAAATGACATTTGAAATACAGTACTTTATTATTTCCTTTAAATATTAATTACTTTTTTCAGATTCAGAATCTTTCTCAAACGACTCATGAACTTCAGGGCCTGAGAAAAAAAAATACATGAAAAATTATTTAAAGTATTAAATCATTGTGCATACTGAAGAGGACTGGAATAAATTTCACGTCACCGGCACGTGAAATCCCGCCTTCTTACAATGTGGGAATGTTTAAGAGAGTGAATAAGCTTTCATAGGTTAGTGCGTTCAACATTTTGGACTTCATCGCCACTTACCGTCAGGTGCGATTGTTGTCAAGCATTAGCTTATTCTATGTAAAAAAAATCTGCTAAGATTCTTTAGTAGTTTAATTTACCTATTTATTCAATGAATTGCAAGTTTGGTTCAATTACATATCAAAAAATATTTTGGAGGCCTTACCTTGCGGTTCATATTCATCAGCCCGAAGACTTTTCGTACTTCTTTGTTTTCTATAACTATCTGACTCTGTAATGAAGTGTATAAGTGTAGTAATTAGCATGTTTTTCTTACATATGTGGAAGTAGTAAACAAGCATGCATGTTTATAGCTGCTACCTACATCTTGGTTGATAAATGGTCCAGATGGTGGTAACAGTTAAAATTGATGACGTCATGTAGTACTTAACGAAAAAATTACATGATGTAGAAATTATGTGCAAATAATATAATTTTATAGGCTCTGTTGATTTAAAAATTTATAGGAAAATTTTCATTCATCATAATTTCTTCCAGATTTGTAAGATCTGTCCAGATCTGTAAACTCCAACATCATAAACCAATCTAAAAACTAAAACAGTTCTTCTTGAAAACTGTCTGAGGAATAAGAAGTAGTGTTCAAAATACTCTTATCATTCGAGGTAGTTTTAAAATTCTATAATGTTTACCATCTCTATCCTCTGATTGGCCACTGTCTTCCGCCGCTTTCATTTCCACAGCAACTTTGGGAATCAATTTCTTCTTTTTATTATTTTGATCCTCGTTGCTATTGCTGCTGCTTGTAGGTAATTCTGCACGTAATGCTGGTCGAGCATTTTCGATTTCGTCGTTTTCTGCGTTAATAGATTCATATTTAATTATAATTTACCGTGTATTATAGTGAAGGGAAGTATTAATCACAACTATTTATACATAATAAAGCATTTCCCGCTCACATCACACACTTGGATTACGGGTCACAGTGCACCCACGTCAAACAGCCAGAACCTGAATATTAACATAGAATCGGAATCCTTCCGTGGCAGGCAGGGCTACTACCAACTATGCTACAAGTTCCTCTATTTTCTTCCATTTGATTTACTAACAGCTTATTACACTTGTAACACATAGTAGAATATTATAAGTATCTACGTATTAAGAGTTTCGATGGTATGATATGGAACCTGAGAGTATGAATCATGAACCATTGTAGATAGGGATGTTGCCTAACTTCTAGTAGGTATAGGATCCCTCGACAATTTGACTCTTTTGATCCATAGTCTTGGTGTTCAAGTATGTACTGTTTTAAATTTCCATTAATAAGAATCAACGTTTGTAACTGTACGCACTTACCACAATTATTAACGCGCAAGCAGTACAATTATTTTATAGTTGGCAGAGGTGTGTAAATTATTTACCTTCAAAATTTCTTATCCGTAACGATGAAGCCCCTTGAGAGCCACGTGTCAAATCAAAACTTATTTTAAGATTATCTAAAACAGGTGAGTTTTTAAATATTAAGTTCAAAAATAAAATTAAAAATTACCTACCTTCATACAAGATATTATAATATCGAAAAGTAATATTGAAATAAAACATCAAATCAAAGCAAATGAACCTGACTAGGTCTACAATTTATCAGGTAGGTATACTTCAGAGTAAATTTTCATTAATGTTTAAAAACAATTTCAAAATTAGAATTTGCATAGATAATATGTTAAAGTTATGATTTCAAAGTATCATCACAAACATATTGAACTCGAGTATATAATAAAAAATTGTAAAAGATATTGGTGTAGCTAATTTTTTATTTATCGTCAAGTTAACTCAATGTAATTATGATAACATCATTTCACAATAAAAAAAAATAAGCTTTTGGTTTTACCTACAAGTTTTGTCTCCTTCTGTCTCGTGAAGAGCACTGATCCATGATATTGACACCTAAAATAATTCTGTATTATTAGACAGCTACTTGAAAGAGAGTCGACAAAGGTTACCTACCTTGATTACAACTAAATATAGAAACAGTTAATTTACCATCAATAAAAACCATAACTGCTGCATTTGCCACAAATAGGTATGTTGAAATTTTAACGGTCTCATGCCAGTCATACCTGCTAGAAAATGAACTAGTTAAGTGGTATACGCTTATCGTTACGCTTTGATTTTAATTACAAACTATTTATATAATCATACACAAGTATAATAAAAATTTTCGAAATCGATCCTTATACTAGTTTCATGTATAATTATAATGTTCTTTATGTATCATAAGGGTAACGTCAAAACATTTCTCGCTGTTCTTTGAAATTATATCACGGAGCTGCCTTCTTATTTAGATACTACATAATTTTCTTGTCTTCATCACATTCATTTCGTGACGACGAACTATGTCTATTTCTGAATGATTTATATATTAAACTCCTATTATATTCGTGTTCAATTCTAAGTATATTCATTTCAGCCGCTCTATTTTATGGCGATCAGTTGAACAGTACATGTGCAACTACGACAACAAGATAATAATAATATAATATATACCTTCCCAGTTCTGTTTCGGCGTCTTCTTAATTTACATCAGTTTTGCGTCCATGTGTTCCAATAGCTTTTATCTTCATATCTTTGCATATCTTGCTTTATAATCGTATACAATATTAGTAAAGAGTTTTTAATAATTATAAGTTACACTTTATTTACCAATATACAATTTCTCTTTATACTGGTACCCATTTGGACCCACATTTTTAGTTACTCCTATACAGCGTCGCCGTATAATTTGGCCATCCCCCAACTTTTACATATAATTGACGCCCTTACTGTATGTACTTTGTAGCGTACCACTATGAAACTTTGACAAATTTGCTATTTATACATTGAATAATAACATTTGAATGTAACTCTAGCTGAGCTTGTGTACTTCAGCTAAAATACTTTGTGATGATAATCGTTCATCCCTCGAAGGCGTCTGATAAATCCTAACATCATTAGTTACTTGTTATCTAATACGCCTTGAGGAGACAATGTTCAAAGTATGTACCAAGAAAAGTTGGAAGTAGTTATTGCTTCATGTTTTTAAAATATGGCGTCTTATGAAGCATGATGCTGGTCTCCTCCGAATTCACTAAATCTTTTAAACACGAGTGAGCTACTAGGTGAGTAAACTAATTTTAATACATCTATTTTTATTCATTTAAGAAATAAATAAATATTTAGCAACATAACATACATTGTTCTGATCTCACGGTAATTAGAAATCAGAATTAACGATAGCAACAAATGACCTAGATCCTAGGAAATACAGAAAAATGAATTGTCATATTACCTCTACCGAACTGAATCGAACCCCAGCCCTAGAGTGATGATGCGATGCGAATTCCAACATATACGTATCGCAGAATTGGATATCCTTCAATAACTTCACGTTGGTATTATCCATACTAATGTTATAAAGACGCAAGGTTTGTATTTTTGTATCGGATAAACTCAAAAACTACTGGACTAATTAAAAAATTCTTTCACAATTAGAATGTTACATTATCCCTGAGTAACATAGGTTACGTTTTAATCGACATATAACAACCAACCGGCCCAAGAGTCAACCCCACTTGCACGTGTCCTTGGACAACGATGACAATTGTTATCGTGGTGCTCCCTGATAGACAAAAGACGGGGCTATGGCGACTGAATAGATGACACTATAACCATTCCTCACCTAGTCGGGTCACCGATTGGAAGAGGTTCTACTACACTAAGATTACTCTGAGTAAACCATTATGTCATGTCGTAATATAAAAGCAGGGAGAAGCCATGTGAACCGATTAGCACTCGGCGTCGAAGAGTTGCCAGGCTCAACGGTGTTAAATTGATTACTGGCGAAGATCAGAATACAAGAAGAATGAACTTTGTGAATAAGAAAAAAGATGAGTTAAATCTGAGTACATGGAATGTCAGAGGGCTAAACAAACCAGCTAGACTATAATAGGGGAAATGGTAAGATTAATAGTACACGTAATGGGACTTAGTGAAATCAAACTAGCTGATAGTGGAAGCATTACGAAGGAGGAAGCCACACTTTACTATAGAGGAAATTCATCAGACCCTAAACCGAATCATCACGGAGTCGGTATATTGGTAAGAAATAACATCAAGAAATATGTATCAAATATAATTCATTTTTCAAATAGGTGTATGATGCTTAAAATAAACGCTCATCCATTCAATCTCAACATCATACAAGTCTATGCACCTACTGCAGATACCGATTATTAACAAGTTGAAGAATTTTATGAAAGTATAAATACTTGGTGATCACCTGCTGACAAGATAACTTATGTCATAAGAAATCAGATTGACTTTTTCATGATTCCGATTAACCGATTCAAAAATGCAGTCACCAACGAGAAAACCTATCCCGGTGCGGACGTAAATTCAGATCATAATCCTTTATTTCCTAAAATTAACACTAAATTAAAAACCCAAGTCTTGCTTTAACAGAATCGATTTGGACAAACTTAAAAACGAAACAACAAAAAGAGCGATTACTACCAATTTGAATAACTGTAATAATACAATTTGTGAAAGTAAATATGACACTATTACAACATGTAATACACTTGCGATAAATATCAAAGATATAACATTGAAATCGCTAGGTAGCTGTACGATTAGCAAAAAACTACTGGAATTGAAGACCGAAGAAGAAATAATTTAGACAAACATAATGAAATAGACAAACTTATCAATCTGAAGATAATAGCAGCAAGAGAACAATGGTTGACTAATAAATGCATAGAAATTGAAAAACTACAACAAAAGCATGACAGTTACAATTTAAATAAAAAGGTTAAAGACTTTACAGAGCGTTAGAAAAATAAATTCCATACCACTTTAAGAAATGAAGATGGAACTATAGTTAGTGATGCAAAATAAATTTGTGGGATATGGTAAAAATATGTGGAAAAATTATATAAGGATGAAAGGCCAAAATACGATTTATCACATGAATTTGATATGGAAACCCCAGGTCTTCAAATACTAAAATGTCCACCACTTACAAAAAAAGCTAATGCTAAATACTGCGAAGAACATAGAATGATCAGTATCATGATCCATTTTTTGAAAACATTCTTGATAATTATTCAAAACAGAATTTACAAAATAACTGAGGAATATATAGGGGAAACACAGTTTGGTTTCAGAGCGGGGTTGGGCATCAGAGATGCTCTGGTAGCAATCCAAGTATTAGTTCAGCGTTGCATAGATGTTAGAATTAATGTCTATATGTGTTTTATATTGTTTTATATTGCCTATATTTGTTTGTTATTTTAAGAAAGCATTTGATAATGTCAAACACGATCATTTAATAACGATTTTAAAATCAATTGGAATAGATAAAAAGAGTTTGACATTGATAAATAATTTATATTGGAAACAAAAAGCAAGGATAAAAATTAGTAACAAATTGACTAAAGAGGTTAAAATAGAAAAGGAAGTGAGACAAGGTTGTATCTTTCCCTCTGTCTATTTCCCGTATACTTGGAAACTATTTTCAAAAAAGCTGTCGAAGATCTTGACATCTTGGCATTCGCGTAAATGGTAAACTTAATACAGAAAGTTCGTTATGCAGATGATACCGTCCTTTGGCAGAAAGCCTAAATGACCTTCAAATTATGCTTCAAAAATGGAATCTGGTACTAATGGAATATGGACTCAAAATTAATACAACTAAGGCTAAATTCATGATTGTTGGTAAACATTTAAATTCGTCAGCAATTTTGCGATTGGGTAATGAATCTATGGAAAGAGTTAACAAATACAAATATCTCGAATGTTGGTTAAATGTGGACTGGGAACCGGATCATGAAATTAGAATAAGAAGCGAAATTGCTAGAAACACCTTTCAGAACATGAGGAAACTATTGACTAAACAGAAAAATTAGCTTAAAATTGCGATGGAGAATAGTTAAATGTTATATACTTCTAATTCTTATGAATGGTTCCGAAAGTTACACACTGAAAAAGAAGTCAATTGATAAACTAAGGGCTTTTCAAATGTGGATCTACAGAAGAATGCTTAAAATTAAATGGAAAAGTAGAATATCGAATGTCAAAATTTTACAAATAATGAATAAAGATTTGGAAATTGTGAAAACCGTTAAGAAATGAAAATCAGCCTATTTTGACCATATATACAGGAAAAATAAATTAACTTATTTAAATTAATAATTGAAGGAAAAATTAAAGGAAGTAGAGGTCCAGGTAGAAAAAGAATGTCATGGATTAGAAATAAAAGGGACTGGTTGCGGGTTAAAAGCAGAGATAAACTAGTATATATATAACTTTCATTGTCATTAGTGACATTGTGCCGATGTCTTCTAATTAATCGCAAACATTTTTTCATTTATTTTTATATTAACCTATAAAAGCGGTTTAATTCAGTCACACGGACTCATGGACGCCTCATCTATCACCAAATATGAATTATTTAACATTGTTTTAAATGCTACAAAAACATTTCCAGAGAAACGAAATGTGTGCGGCAACTGTTAGCCAGTGTTAGATGGTGTTGCTGAAAATAAAATATCAATATATATTAATATATAATAATACAGTATTATAGTTTTCACGAATCCTATGTTAACCGGTTAGTCATCTTTACTGTTACCCACCTACATATGACGTGTTGTAACGTTTTTATCTTTTCACTAAATAATATACATATATTCATCTCATGGTGGTGAAGCCCAAGGTATTGGGTGTTAATATAAAAAATGTGTAATCACTAATATACCAATTTTAATGCAAGTTAAATGTATAACTTAAATATATGTGTAGGCTGCTTTGCCAAGTATTAGTTCTAAGGAATGAATTTTTTTGTTAATCACCGCAAAATGAGCGAACTAGCCACTTGATGGTAAGTGGTAAAAGGATTGCCTTTCCTTTAGACATCCATATAAATAAATATAAAATAAATAAACGTTTACCATCTCACACCCCCGGACTAGGATTCCCTGTGTTGCGGGTGGCATGGACATATACAAATATGACATTACAAACACCCATGGCCTGAGAACAAACATGTATCTGTCACATGTCTGCTCCGGCCGGGAACCTAACTCGGGACCCCTCGCTCGGCAGGCAGAGTCACTACCAACTGGGCTATGGGATCGTCAGATATCACCGTTTATTGATATATTGCCAGCCAAAGAGTGTTTAACTTGACTTTTTAAATGTAAATATCCGATAAATGAGCAGCGAGCTACCTGATGGTAAGTAAGATGCGTTGTCGACCAAGAAGATGAAAGAAAGACTGTTAGATTTTCCAACATTGCAACTGAAACGAGGGTATTCCGTCTGGGCAGAAAACCTTCCTAATATATTCTATAAGCAGGACCCCCGTTCAAATGACATACACTGTGTTGAGTAAACACTGTATCGAGTAACTTATAAAAAGAGGGTAGTTTATTCACTTGCTTGGCAGCGCTCAGTGTGATTTGTTCGAATTACTCGGTACACGTGAGCCATTTTTGATATCCCGTAATTCTGAAACTAATTAGTTTATTTTTTTGATTTTGGTGAAACAAATCTAGGCTAGGTTATTTTGTCGGAATTTTTTATAAATTTCGATTTATGACGCTAAAAATATAATATATTCTTGTCCGTAGCATATACATTTGCAACAACATACAAAAAAAACGTCATGGCTTACACATATAATATCTATATATTGACACTGTAATAGAACTACATATACATATATACATATATCGAAGAGAAAAGTGTTTATGCGCGTTCGTTCTCTGAATTTCTTTAGTGACACAATGGCTACTCCTTTGTTTTGTACTTATAGTTTTTTAATACATACATACCCAATTAATAATTTATTTTAAATCAATATTATTCTTATTTTAATAAATACGTTGTTTTATCTATTTTTCTTTCATTTTTATCACAATCCCACATAATGATAAAACTAAATACACTATTGATAACGCTTATCGACAACAATAATGCTATGCCCGCCCATTAGGCCCGTGAGTAGGAGAGCGCAATATACTCGCTTCACCGCTCTGACGTTTTATGACGCAAACTGCACGGAGATAAAAATTATACTATACATACACTACCGGTCAAAAGTTTGAGACCACTAATAAAAGATTTTTGTTATTAGTAAATATTCTTAAAATATTGGTGATAAAAAGTAATCTGCACACCTGCATATTCTATTGTTTTTAAAGATTGCCTAAAAGCTAATTCTTTTGTATATAAGCCAAGGAAAGGGCCATAAACCAGCATTGTTTCCAAACTGCAATGTGAGCCGAAGAAGAGCTAGTCCGATAATCGATTGTAAAAATTTTATTACCTCATTACCGCAACTGACACTTCGTTTTTTTTTACATCATCTTACAATGCGATTGTTCTATATTTTTAAAATATGTTTTTAAGTTTATTTTAACCCGATATTTTCATGGTTATCTACGAATATCCGCTGTTAGTCTGATTTTGTGATTCCTACAGTCAAGACGTCTCTAAAATGGGAAAAGTTTGCGAAATTAGTATCGAAACGCGATCTGCCATCGTTGTTCTGCATAACGAAGGCAAATCTGAACGTGAGATTGCATCTCAACTCAAGTTATCAAAGACTTGTGTTCATCGCACTATTGTGCGGTACAAACAAACTGGCAGTAATCAAGATCGTCCGCGCTCCGGGAGACCAAGAGCTACGACTTCTAGTGAAGACAAATTTATTGTGGTAACCAGCAAGCGAAACAGACGTCTAACAGCCCCAGAAATCCGCGTTGAAGTCAATAAATCTCGGGAAAAACCTGTGTCAGTGTCTACAGTGAAAAGACGATTGCGAGACGCCAAGTTGTATGGTCGCGTTGCTGTTCGAAAACCTCTTCTAAAACCGCAGAATAAGAAAAAACGGTTGCAGTGGGCCCTAGCCCATCGAGACTGGACCGAAGAAGATTTCAAAAAAGTACTTTGGAGTGACGAATCTAAATTTGAAATATTTNGTTCAAAAAGAAGAATTTTCGTTCGACGTTCCGCCGAAGAAAAGATGATGCCACAGTGTGTAGTCNCGACTNTCAAGCATGGTGGCGGATCTGTTATGGTCTGGGGTTGTTTCTCANGCTATGGGACTGGAAATCTGGTCCAAATTAAAGGAATTATGAAAAAGGAGGTGTATAAAGTAATTTTGGAGAAAAATGCTATTCCCTCCGGACTAAAGTTAATCGGCAAAGGATTTATTTTCCAACAAGATACTGATCCAAAGCATAGTTCAAAATTATGTAGGGGCTATTTAGACGAGAAACAGTCAGAAAAAGTGTTGGAAAACATGACATGGCCACCCCAAAGTCCCGATCTTAACCCCATAGAGCTTTTGTGGGAATAACTTGACCGAAACGTTCGGGAACAATGTCCTTCTTCACAGCAGGCCATGTGGAATGCCTTAGAAGACAGCTGGAAGAATATCTTGCAAGAGACAATAAATAAGTTAATTGCTCGCATGCCAAGATTGGTAAAACAAATAATAAAATGCAAAGGAGGATATTTTGATGAAAAGTCTGTGTAAACTCTTGTTTGTATTTTCTTTAGTAATTTAGTATTATCTTTTGTATTCGTAATTTTTTAATTTTAAATATTGTGTATAACATGGAAATAAAAACTGTATTTCATAATGATTTAAATATGTTGACTTATGTTTTCTTAATTTTTTTATAGTGGTCTCAAACTTTTGACCGGTAGTGTACGTTCAAGTGATTATTGTATGTACCCAGGCATACTTGTCATTTCTGCTGTGAATCTGTTTGGGTAACCTACATAAATGAATAGTTTTTTGTAAAGAGAAATATTTTTTGTTGTATAAAAACATATATTAATTTATCTTCCTCAGCATAGAAATAATATCATGTCTTGGAGAAAACCTTTATAAAAGGTTTTACTCGGTTAGTGAAAACTGACACCAAGGCTATCAAGTGGTGCATTTATGCAGAAAATTTTGAATCCTAATTAAGTTAAACGATGACCACTAACTACATTCAAACCATGTTACGAAGCTCCTTAACCGTAATTTTATCTGAAATAAAAATCAGGCATGTTATAGAGCTCCGTAACCGTAACTATCGGATATCCTATATAAAAATATATCCGAAACCGTAATCGAATCCGATAAAATGTTTCGGATAGGAGCAGTCTACATAAAACACCTTATGATAGGTTTTCACCCGCCCATAAAATACACTAGCCGCGTCGTTCTCATTTAGGCATTTTTTATTACTTATTTAAATTTCAAGGCAATTTTTTTCTGTGATTATAATATTACATAATACCTAGAAATATAGTCAAACTTTGTTAATACATAACATTATTTTTCCAAGTTCCAAATCATGTAATTTCTATATCCGAAACAATCGGATAATCTGAAACAATTTCATATCCGTAACCAGTAAAATATTATTCATATATCTGTATTCATATCTGGATCGAATATTCCATATCTATGACATCCCTAATTCAAACACGAAAATTAAATTTCACTGGAATAGACTGAGTAAGGTAGCTCTAGATATATTTAAGATATGAGGAAATGAATAAAATACTTATCAAAAACTTAAATTATTTATTTTTAAAGTGCTTATTTAGATAACTTCGTCAACTAATTTTGTAATTATTCTCTAAAGCTTTGTATGCATTTGAATCAATTTTTAGAATATTTTCTTCAGTTATAAGTAGTGCTTCATGAAAACTCTCCCATAACTCCTGTGGTAAACAACTTAATCGTTCCAACAACACAGTTTTAATCTGTGACAATTCAATATTTAAAAAAAGATCTGGCTCTGAATCCATAATATATTTCCATAAAAAATTTGTCATAGATAGATCATGATATTTAGTAGGTAAGCGTAATACATGATGGCCATGAGCTTTGAGTATTTCATCGACATCATAACAAATGTGCTTAACTGAACATTTTGTTATTAATTCATATAATTCTGCTTTATGCAACTGTTCATTACATGGAATATTTCTTTGTCTTAAATATTGTAACATATCATTTTTGGAATTATATTTTGTAACTGTATTGATAAGAGACCCATGTAAATTATTATTATCTAAAACAATAACACTTGGTCCTGGCAACTGAGGTATTAGAATATGTGAAACCCATTTAATGAAGTCTCTCTTGGTTATCGGAGAACAAAATAAACCATTAAGAAAGCCCTGTTTTGAAATTGCATGAAAAAATACATATCCATTAGACACTGGTGAAGAAAAATCGATTTCATCATTAACTAACTGTGGTTTCGAGAAAGTATATGTGCTGTCAAAAAATCTTTCATCAATATAATAAATTGGAGCACATTTTGCTCTAAAATTATTTATTTGCTTTAGATATAGATATCTTTCAAATGTCAGGGATGGATCTTCAATAAGAATTTCTTTTCCTAATTCAGTTTTACGGTATTCAAATCCTAAATAACTCATCATGTATTGAAACTGGGACAATGTTATATCACTTTTGCTATTTTTATACAATGTGAAGATGTTTTTATATGTAGGAATTTCGTTTTTAGTATACAAATCTGCTATGTGTTCCATTATATTTAAGCGATCCTTCAGTTCAAAGTATTTATTCTTAATGTTAATTTCTTCCAGATCTTTTGATATAACTTTTGTAATGGAATCTTTTAATAAACCTGTATAATGTGCAACTCTTTCAATATAATCATCCAGAGGTTTGTGTAAACAGCTATTTTCCATTTCTTCTTTACATTTTAATGTTATTGTATATAGTATGCTATTTCTACCCGTATCATCTACATTTTGATCTGCTGAAGGAAGTATTGTGTCATATTTTAAAGCTGCTGAACTTGTTGAATCCATCGCACATGTACTGAAAAGTATAATTTGTGGTATAATTAAATAAGTACCTTAATAGTAGGAAACTGTTGATAAACTTATACGGAAAATTGCACAGAACATGTAAAAATTCTTGCAGTTTATTTATTAACTTTGAGATTTTGACATGACATATTAGCTATTTTAAAGTGATTAGTGATGGAGAACCATCCATTTATATTGATTTATTGATGTTCCAATGTATCAATAATTTAAAAAAATCAAATATTTTTCTATCAACTAATTTTATTAGCTTTTTGATTTTTCATTATATAGCTATGATTTCGTAGGTTTTTTTTATTCAATAAATTTATAAGATATAAAATTTTATCCAAATTAAACAAAGCGCAATCTTAAAATTTCAAAATAATTAATAATTAATCATGACTTGCTTTGGTCAATTATTAACTTAATCGATACATCGATAGATTACTATTACTTATACCATAATCGATCATGATAAGTTATTAACTATAGTTTATGATTATTCTACATTTATAATTGAATAACGTTAAGAACTAATTTGTAATATACATGTAATACAGAACGAAAGAAAATACCTAATCGTAATCGATGATCAATATTAGTAAATGTGTCAATCTTGTTATTCATTCATGATCGTCCGTCGTTATCAAAAGGGTATGTGAAGTCTTATGTTAAGGTATGTAAAGCATAGCAGTCTATGACTTTTGACCTTCTCATTGTTAGAGTAGACCCGGCCCAGCAGTGGGACGATATCGATATATGGATATATTTAATATATATATAAAAATATCTATTCCATTTTAATTAATAGATTGGTAAATATAATTCTTTAAAATTCTGTGGCCTTCTGGTTTTAGTTTTTAATATCAAACTTAAAGTTAAAACTCGATCTGTTTCAGTGATTTCAAACTAATGTTATGGTATGCGATTCAATATACATTTTGAACTTGGAACATTTACTTTACGGCGGTATTGTTAAAAAGGCACTAAATTTGAATTATGGCAACCATGAAATTTGAAAGAAATTAAATTCGTTTAAAGTGTGTCCTTCCTGTTTGACATTTGATGTGATATTCTAAAACAGTGTTGCCAGTGTGAATTATTTTGCAGGTACGTACGCTTGTTAAAAAGTTTAAAAAAGAATTACGTATCACATTTTTTCATATGTTTTGCTTGCAATTTAAAATGATAAAGAAGCAGATGGGCGTATTTTTTATTATCTTTATCTTTAATTACTTAACTATATTTCTCTGTCTAGAATTGAATACATATCGATATTGCAGGGTTACCGAGTTAAAAAAAACGCCAATAATAATAATTTTGGTAATTACTTTAAATTGTATAACATTATACAATAAAGTTTATTGAAAAGTAACGCATAACGTAACTATTTTCGGTTCCTCCCGCAACGCTAAACCGCTTTAGTCATAAAATATAAATATACTAGCTGGTGCCCGGTGCGCTTCGTTTCAAAAATTGACCATAATTAAAACATGAAAAAAAGTTTTTTATTGGTTATGATTTTTGTTATTCTAAAGCACTTGGATATACAATATTTTTGGTGTTGTCAACCTGAGCAAAAACAAATAAATTTGTCCGGTTACTAAGACGGGAACAAACTGTTTAATGTTAGTGTTAGTGTTTTTTTTGTTTTAATGTTCCAGTGCTACATACTACTTATTATTCAAAAGATAAATCACCGTCACCAGCGCCACCTATCTGGCACTAACGTAGCTATGTTCGTTGGAGTGGTCATGTCGCCCTGTATATGTACATATGCAATTTCATATCTATCATAAATAGCAAATTACAATGGCGTTTCTTTTGAACCTACTGAGGCATCTGCTCTTTTTGCGGAGCTAGATTACGTAATACATTCTAAATAGAACCATAATGTGGTAGATTATGAAATAGCTATATAATATTATAATGTTGTAAAAAAATGCAAATCTGTTCTCACCGTCAACTTGTATATCGCTTCAATTTCTCCTACATAAAAAATATGTAAATAATGTAATAAGGAAAGTTATGCAAGTCATAATGACGAAGCGGCGACGGTGATTCGTCAATGACAACGATATTATACTATTGATATAATATGTATGTATATATATATGTACATATATATATATATATATGTACATATATATATATATATATATATATATATATATAAAGATATGAATAGGCGAATCACACTGAATTGTGTAAAGTAATATTCTCGGACAAGTTTCTTAAATTTCCAGTTGAAGCTTTTCGGATGTTTACAGGTAGGGTGTTCCAGAGGAGTACGGCCTGAATAGCAAATGAGTAGTGGAAAAAACCAGTGGTAATTGGTGGAATGTAAAGCTTAAAATTCGATGAAGAGCGAAGTACTTTGTCGTGGGTGTCACAAACGTACTGAAACTTTTCCTTTAAGTATAATGGAAAAGACACATTTGGGATAGAATAAAGTTTAAAGAGAATTCTGGTATTTCGCCTCTTACGAATAGGTAGCCATTTAAGCTGACGACGGAATTCAGAGATATGGTCATACTTGCGCAAACCGAATATGTATTGGATACAATTATTTTGGAGGCGATCCAGCTTATTAAGAAGTTCTTCGTTAAGGTCTAGGTAGCACACATCACCTTAGTCAATAATGGGGAGTACAAGAAATTGTATGAGCATAAGTTCGGTCTTGAAAGGTAAAATATTTTTAAATTTATATGAAAATAAAAAAGAAAAAATGATTTATTCAGTGACCAACAATACAATAAAATAAATGCCACTAGCTCCCACAGTAAGATCCCGTGTTGTAGGAAGCTAGGATTCACCCTTTCGTAAATAAATAAATTATATATACCTAATGTGTAATTTAGCATACATGTTGATTTTAAAACTAACTTCAAATAAGAAAACTAAAGCTGAGTTACAAAATCCACGTGTATGTTATATTACGTCTCTGTATATGTAATGTATGTGTGTGTTAATATAATTGATAATTAAACGAACTTACCTGTAAGTGAGTTCTACCCCAATTATATGAGTACGTTTCATTCGAAGATATAACAAACACATGTATCACCCCGTTTCCCGAAAAACTAATCCTTCCTGTTGATGTCCCAGCTGTTGGTGCTGGTAATGATGTCGCCCTTTGAGTAGATTTTTTAATTAGCTATCCTTGTCGTTCAATAGATTTAGAAGCCTTTATAGTCTCCGAGTGCTTTTCTCCAAAGAGCGTATCCTCTCTTTCATGTTCCTTTATAAGTGGCGTGAAAGATTTGTCTAAACAAGGAATTATAAGTTTTGTTATCAATTGAGTTTCGGTATAATGTAGATCAGTTCAGATCCTACAACTATCTGAAAGTATCTTAATAGCTTGAATTTTGTCTTCTCCTAGGAGAAGCAGGGTAATAGCTTTATTAAGCGCGCTTATACCGAGGCCTAGTTGATCTTGTTTCAACTGTATATTTTTATCACGGTTAATGATAATTTCTGAAAAGGCAACTTTGATTTCGGGATTGAGGGTAGGGGCTTTCAGGAGTTTGCAATTCTCCGGTATCTGATACTCTTTAAGTAATTTTTCCTTGACATTTTTATCGAGTCCTTTCTTCAACCAGAGAGTCCAACGTTGTGCCAGATTATGGTGAATATTTTCGCCATAAATTGAGTTTTCGACCGTGGCTTCTCCAAGTGCTGATAATAATTCCGGATCGAGCTGCGTAGATTCATCAGGTTCAAGAGAAACCTCTGGAGTAGTTTCTTGAAAGTCATTACATTCAACCGGGATATTAAATTGCGTCATCATTGTATCATCTTGCATGGGTTCATCTGAAACGATTAACGTTTTCAGAATATAAAATTAAAACCTTCGTGTTGACTCGTAGTCAACCTCCAGGCGTATTTTACGCATCATGGTATGCCTTCGTGATACCCTCATTGTGATATCCTCCAGGCTAGCTTAGAGATGCTAATATATTCGAATTGGATAATATGAAAATAATAATTGTATGAAGGTAAAGGAATACAAGTGTACGACGGTACACATTATCTTGTAAATGCTTATACTTTTACACGAAACCACTGAATAATAAAAAATGCGCTTTAGCTAACCTTGATTTTCTTCGGAATCTGACGACGTTTTTTGTTTCCATGTTCTTGAAGTTTTTTGATTTTATTTTCTTAATATATGATTTTATTACCGATTTTACGTTTAGGCATAATCGAAAAATAATAACACTGGCTTTGTATTTATTCTAAGAGTGAATGCTCGTTGCCGCGCACAATAAAAGAATGAGGCACAGCGTAGCGACACACCACACGGAGCGCAGGGGAACTTTTTCAATCTACCCTAAAATAAGTGCGGAGTTGCCAGTACAATGAGGGTACTTACATGTGTTTATTGTATCTGAAGAATGAAACGTACGTAATATAATGTGTATTATATAGAGAATGCAATGTTGCGTCTACCTCATTTTTAATATATTTTCATTTTGTGCAATAGCGGATACTTCAATTATAAGAAAGTATTTTATAAAACCAAACATTAATAATCATAGAGCTTGCTTCTTGCACGCTTGCTTGAAAAATAGCGGATTTTGAAATAACTTTCTATAATTTTCCAAAAACATTGAAACAGGTCATTATTCCTTAACAAAAAGATAAATAGAAATTTCATGGTGCTTGTTTTAAAATAAACTTTCAAATCCTGTTTAACCCCTTAGGGGTAGAATGTTAAAAACGCTTCGGCTCTCCTAGGAAGAATGAGTAAGATAGACGTGGTTTTTTGTCATTCAGTATGTATATTGACAGACACTTTAAGTTTTAAATACTGCAATAATTAGACAACAGAGTCTTATCTATGGACAACGTTGAAATTGCTATTCTACACATATCAAGATATTGGTTCATATTACTGACAGACATAAATCTATGTTTTAATGATACCTAATACTTAAAATAGATTGCTATTATCCTTTATCTCAAATTAGTAGAGCTGTAATTATTGGGGTTCTCTGTTATCAAACGGTTAATTCGTTGCGGAGTGACCGCCGTGTTATTATATTATTTAAGAGTAGTGTCAACTAAACTTATTATTATTATGTATATTTGTATCCACAGTTGTACTACAATATTGTTAAAATAAAACCACTTTATTTGCTGTGCTCAATGTCGCACTTGACATATGGCGCCTATTATAATACTTTTATTACAATTTAAATTGTTTTACAAAAATTTAATTGGTAATAACTTTCAATTATTAATTTACTTACTTATTCTCGACAAAATTCCAACAGGACTGCTACAACTTTTTCGTGTAAAGCAGAATACAGGCTGTGCATGTTTAACTTTTTTAAACAAACAGATTTACTCACATTCATCTTAAAAGCGACCCTGAGTTTATGCGGTGCTTTTATGAAGTTTGCCTAAAGCCCGCGTAAACTTCTCACTTTTTAAAGTGTTTTAAATGGCTTGATACGGAAGCGCTTAATTATGGAAATTACGTCGCATTTTTGCGTGAAAAAAACTGGTTAGTAACATACTATTATTGAATAGCAGTAGGACGTACAGAAGAGTTTATGCTTGAATTCTGCATGCACATATAATTTTTTTAAGTTGCGTGCTTATTAAGATTAATTGTTTGACTGAATTCACATTATTAGAAAATCTGTTTTTATAGCTACGAATACCATATAAGGCCTTTTATAAAGCTCGTGATGTGTGCCAATCGGAACTTGATAAATAATCATTTTACTATTATATGAAAATATGAAGTGTATTTATAATCTTAATGAAAATAGTGCTATTTAGCATATTTTTATATTATTAAGCGTACCTAATATACTAGGCTAATCAATCCCGTAGTCATTATCTTGCCCATGTGTATTGATTTAATTCTGTGTATGTAAAATGAATCTTTATGTAATCTAGTATAGAATCTGTGATTCGTTGTGGAAAGTAATGAAGTAAACGAAGTTATTTTTATTTATTTTTTTAATAATTTATGCACACATAGAAATATTGTACAGATAAGACATCAAGTAAGGATGGTACAAAGGAACTGCTTATTTCTTATACAATCTCTTCCAGCAGACCTGAGACTGGAGAACGGGATGCCTAGATGGTAGTGGACTGTGTACACAAAATACAGTATATTAGAACTATATAATAATAATAATATATAAATACATGCGTAAAAACAATCATACATAAACACATACATACCTACATAAATAAATACATATAATAAAACTAGGAATATCGATGAAGAAATGATAGTGGTATTGTAAGCACAAAAAAAAGTGTAAACCAAACAGGACATTATAAAAAGATAACACAAAATAATTTACGCAGCTGAGGAAATATAGTGCTCTTTGACATGTTTTTTGAATACGGAGATAGTTTTACTATCTCTAATGTTAGGCGGGAGCGAGTTCCACAATCTCACTGCATGCACGGAAAAGGAGTGGGAGTAAAAGGAACTCTTACGTTGAGGGAACTTGAGTAGGGATTTGAGATGGGATCTACAAGGAGCAATTAAAGGACGAGCGAAGCTAAAGCGCTGTCGCAAATAGGATGAAGCAGTAGGACAGCGGAGAATGTTAAAGAGGAGGCACATAATACAAGAGTTTTTGCGAAAACGCATTGGGAGCCACTTGAGATCTTTGCGAAATTGAGAGACATGGTCAAATTTACGTATACCGAAAACAAAACGAATGCAAAGGTTTTGCAAGCGCTCAAGTTTGTTTAATAGCTCCTCTGTGACATGCAGATAGCAGGCGTCAGCATAGTCTATAAGGGGTTGAATTAAAGTTTAGTCAAGTACAAATTAAGGACCAGGTACAAATTAATAATATAATACATTTATCTTTGCAATCTATTGATATGTTATGTTGTATCTGTAATGTTATTGATGTACTAAGTAATTACGGTATATGATAACTCCTTTGCTGTTTCAATGATTACAGTCATAGCATTGGGAAATCTGACGTGTTCAAGTCACACATAAGTCACCGCGCCGCTTCAGCGCTGCGTCGCCGGGCCGCGTGGAACATAAACAAGGCGTGCGGTGAGGCCTGACGCCCGGGGATGTTTATCGGTAGCACCACGATGGATGTAGCAAGGAAGCCCACTTTACATTTTTAAACGCTGCTTTGGAAAGTAACACTTTCCGCCATGTCCTTAGTTTATGTAAAAAAGATAGTGTTTGAATTTTTTCAGTTAGGCTTTGGGTATAAGGCTCTCTGTACTTCCTTGGGGATATTTTGAATTTGGAATTTGGAATTTTGGGGATATTTTTTGAAGTGATATTTTGTTAGTAGTTGAAATGTCGAAAAATTCTACATGTGCTTTGAATAAGTCATCGATTCGTTACCTATGTCACACTTATTCATTTTCATGTTTTAAAATTTCATGTCCATACCTAAGCTCTCTTGAATCAAAAGTCTAAGCCAACCTCTCCTGTACGTGGTTTTATATAATGTTGGATAATGAACGCAGCAATGGCGTCAGGCGCTTTTTATTAAATGTCAAATATTACTTTGGCGCGATAGTCCAATATTTGACGATCTGGATGGCCACTTATTACACTCTAATTTTGAAATATACTTTTATGTGCTTCTTTTGTAAGCCGTATGCTGGTTCTATCAATAAATTTCGTAACTTAAATGTATTCTGCATGCTATGCATATCGAAATTTTTATACAGTTTATATCACGTAATATTGTCACGTGTCAGGATCCGCAGGTTCGTGAAATGCCACAATAGCTCCGTAAAGACTTTATTTCACTTCCACAGTCACAGTTGCACTCGTAGATCGCAGGTCGGTTTCGCCTCGTAGGGAGAGAACTCTTTGCTGTCGTATTCGGGGACCGAATGCTCTATGGGCGACCCTGTCCGCTATTTATATCGATTTCCGGGTCTTCCAGGCTTTTCTACGCCTCTCGTGGAAAGTCAATAGTTATAATACCCGGAAATCGACATAACAATAGCGGGTCAGGTAAACCACGCCATATTCGCCCATGTATGCCATATTCGCCACTTTTTTAAAGGCATAAGTGGCTTGAAGTGTCACAGGTAGTTTTTATTACTACCTGGTATTTTTTATTGCCTCTATTATTTCTGGTCGACCCTTCCAGAAACTTCGTAAGGCTGCCGCCCTCCTCTTTTCGACCAACCTTTCGGGAAGCTTCGTAATACTGCTCCCCTCTTACTCATGTTCGTCCCGAACATTGTTTGCTCCGTAACATGGTGCCAACCTGTTTATGTGGACGATCTTGGGTATTCTCCTATCTCCCTTTTGCTCCGATAGGTCACGTCGTTAATCTTTGTGACCACTGTATGCGGCCTTTCTCATCGTGCTTGCAGTTTCGGAGACTTCCCCCTATTCCTCAATGGGTTGTGTAGCCATACCAAGTCTCCTTCTTCGAAACCGTCTGCCCGTGCGTCGCGATCGTAACAGGTTTTCACTCTCTCACTGGTTTTCAAACTGTGATTGTTGTGTTTTCAAATACCAGCGTCACCATTGGTAGCGACAAGGACCCATTCACACAACGTCCATAGGGTATTTTAGAGTGAGCGGTCGTCTCGCCGCAATATCTTTCATAATGCGGCTTTATACGCTGAGGTTCGAACCTGACAGAAGGTGCCCTTAGACTGTTCGCAAACCCATTTTTAGGAGAGAGTGAAAAACCTACACGTCACGGCCCACGGTCCTTCATTTTGTCCATTGTTTCTTCACCAGTTGAGCTCTTCCAGAATCGCCACATTGCTTGCGTGACAAGTTGTAAAGACAACTAGGATCAACTGCAAATATTCATTCGAAAAAAAGTGCTATTCATTCTACTGGGAATTTCGCATTGTGAATCTTCGGCTCTGCGTGGCTCCGTGATATTTAATTGAAACTGATGGCTGGATGCAGATGGTAGAATGAAATTCTGTTTCTAAGGCAAACGTCAATCTTCCTGTCTTTATGATGGACGTAATTTTTTGTGTTGTGTTATTTAGCTGTCAACAATAGTTATTTATGCAACTGTTGTATAATAAGGGGTATTAAAACACGAATGTGTGTTTATCACACGAGGCGAAGTCGAGTGTGATAATAATATTACATGAGTATTTTAATACCTAATTATCAACAATTGCATACAAGACTTTATCTACTCCCATGCTTTAAATCCTCTATGAAAGATTCTGAAACAGTTAGCTTACTGCTAACATTAAAACAGCCAGTCTTAGTAACCTAATATCATCCATTACTGAGTATATACAAATAAACTAAGTATTGATGAAATAATTATTTGTAGTAGTAATTAACATTTTGTATAGTAACACATTTTTGTAACATTTGTCATTTTTTGTAAACAAAATAATAAAAATATCGAACAAAAATAGCGGGGATTTGAATATCCTACTTTTTTTTACGGCGCACGGCGTTCTGGTAGTGAAACGCACGTGAATGACAATGTTCTTTTTTTTAAAATTCATGCAGATACCACACATCGAGCGGTAATAATGTGGCTGTCTCTTAAGTAAACCCTTTGCACAGAAGGGATCGAAAAGAAACAAATGAGTGTTATTATGAAATTCAGTACAACGTTTTAACATCCGTTTGGATGATATTATGGTTATTTTGTCATTGGGTGTTTTGATGTTGGCAATAAGCTAACTGTTTCAGAATCTTTTATAGAGCATTTAAAGCATGGCAGAAGATAAATGTTATGTATTATACTTATTTATCCCATAATATTAATCTGATAATCTAGGTATAGGTTAGGTATGGTATATCGGTTTGTTAGTACATGGGTACGTTGGTAGTCGCGTTATGTAGGCTGATCGGCGGTAACTACAGTACAATGCTACTTAAGTGGAATGAACTACAAATGCGATGATACTAATGATATTAGATCGTTAAATCTGCTAATGATTTTTCAAGTCATAGCGCGGTATTAAAAATTTATCAAAGTGAATTTCACTATGCAAAAAAAATGTATCTTGATGACGTAACTTTGATAGAGAGTTATACTAGAATGTTTTGAGCAATCGATCCGACTGAACAATAAACGTTACCGATATTTGCTTATCAGTCGATATTTCTTATGAGTGGGTTCATGACTCACCCGAATCACGCTGTCATCGTACTACTCGTAAAGAAATGTGAGGCGATAAATTGTTGCGTTATTGTATACTCGTATGTATTGTTGATCTCCATGTATCAGGATTATATGAGGTCCAGAGAGCACAGTACATATCTACGTAACGAGTAGTGCCGGAGACATAACATAAAATTATATTTCATTTATTCTTTCCACAGAATGAATATGTATTTGTAGCTTATAAGTTTAATATTAATGAAGTTTACTTTGGTGGATTCTTCATCATTCCCATATCGCCAATACAGATAATTTAATTTATATAGAGGTGTGTTAGTATCTGTAAGAATCGTGTCTTATCCATAAACATAATATAATAACGTAAGTAACTACTACTATGCTAGTATATTAAATTAATTTTTGTACACTAACATAAATGTAATGTTTCAATATGGAAATATTCATATTTTATTATTTAACTTCATATATAGGGGACATATATTGTATTGACGCTGTTTTTAATTGAGTGTTGCCAATATTTAAAACTATATTGATACCTTCTAACAGTAAAACGTAAAGTGTACGGAATCATTACATAGAATTTTTTTTTTTAATGTAGGTGTTTTTGTATATAGAGGCATAAACATCTTTTTGGAATTGTTTCCTGTCTGTCTGAGCAAGTACGAGTATAACACTAAAACTACTGAACAGATTTACATTATTCTTGGCATATTTGGAACTATATACACACACACACACACACAGGCACGCACACACACACACAGCTATATATATATATATA